>APFE030788624.1:0-21516 GCA_000404065.3 Pinus taeda
GGGTTGTGTTATATTCTGTCCACATAGTTAATAGGGGGTTTGAGGGGTACCTATAACCCCACTTTATGGGTCTGGGGCAGCACCCTGGAAAATTTTGGTTTTGGACCCTATGTTAGGTTGGGCGGACCCACCTATGGTTTTGTGCATGATTTTCGCACATGTTTTTTGGACGCGATGGTTTTCGGTCCATGGTATTGGATCAATGTTTTTTTGGTCCATGGTATTGGACATGATGGTTTTTCAGTCCATGGTATTGGATGCTTCAGCATGTATAAATATGTATTGTAAATTGAAAGGAACATAATGAAAAATCAAGCTGGTAGTCTCGGTTTTGAGATCCAGTGGGAAATCTCGGTGTATATGTGTTTTATGTGTTATGCTCTCGCATTTTTATTTTTCCTGTGATTTAGAATTCGTATGCAGGTAATTTCTGTATGGGGTTAAAACCTACAATTAGGGAGCACTTTCACTGAGGGGAGGTAATAGATAGGCATATTGGATTCCCAAATTCCTAGAACATCAGTGTTGTTTCTGTGGCTATTTCTAATTTCACAAAAGGTCTGTAGGTGAGGTTTGAGACCCATCATATCCTTAATTTGGAAGTCTTTGTCAGCAAGAGGTATCCATTCCAAGTCCTTATTTGGTGCATTCAAGGGTGCAATGTTCAGAGCCACTGGAGCTTCCATGCTTCAATTGTCTGTGTTTTTGATTGGAATGTAGGTCTATGCAACAACAGAAAACAGAATATTGGCTCTGAGGCTTTTCTCAGGAAATTGCAGACTGAGTTTTATCTTGTAATCACCTCACTGGGTAACATTCATGGTAAGAAAAACGAATTTTGTAGAGTTTAGTTGGGAAGCTGGATAAAATAGTGGAAATGACGCTCTTTTTGCAGGTGTTTTGACAAATTTAACTCAATATTTGGGCCTTTTTGGATTCTTTTTGCAGAGGAAAGTTACAGATAGGTGGCTTGGAAAGAAAATTTTGGTAAATTCCTGTTTTTATCAGCTCACTGTGTTTTTATCTGGGGTTATAGACTGAATTTGTTGGATTTGTGAGTGGAATGCAGAGAAAATGAGCTTAAATTCAGCTCGACGGGCGAATTTGCAGAGGGAAAGACAGTTCACAGGATTACTTTTGAAAAAAATGGGTATAGTGGTGACTATAGTGTAGAGGTACAGAGGCAGCACTGTGATTTTGGCTAGAATTCTGGTTATCTGAGCGATTTTTACAGAAAAACTTGGAAAAACAGGGTTTATGAGCGAATTACGAGTAAATACCTGTTCTATGGATGCTTGTTTTATAATGAGGACTGTAGGTCGAGCTGAGGGACTGCGCTGTCGAGTTTATTTCACTGGGTGACGGACTGTGTAGCTTTGGTGGCAAATTCGTCGTAATTTGCATGCAGAGGTTGCACAATTCAACGAATAGAAGTAAACAAAAATAATCAATTTCATGGGTTTTTTTTAACAAAATTTGGACTTTTTCAGGCTTTTGGCGCTTTTTGGGGATGACGTCAGCATGACGTAGATTTTGTCCAGTAGTGGAGTACGGAAGGTGACGTGGACGGATGACATGGCGGACACGGCGGATGAACTGTAGCGCAAGCACTGGCGTGGTGCTGACGTGATGGTGACGCGGGCAGCGGGACCAAACAGTGGTTTATGGTTTTCATCGAACCGCTTTTGATATGGGGGCGGTTTATGTCAGAGCGGGCCCGATGCAATAGAAACGGGACAAGTGTCCCCGGGTACGGTAGGAATATCGCTGTCGATCGGCACTAAAGTCCGGACATTGGGGTGCCTTCGATATTACTGTGAGCCGTTGGATCTAGATGACGCGATCCAACGGTTGACGGGAAGGCAAGGTGGCGGGTAGTTATGGCGCGGGAGCCCACCAAACATTAATGCTTTATATGTATTGCGGGGGTTAAAAAATTTGGTTATTTAATTAACCAAATGTTAATTAAAATCCAATTAAATTATGCGCACAGGGTTATAACGTGGTTTATGTAGGCGGGTTAGGGATGGTTTATTTATTTAACAGGGGGTCAAATAAATTCCAATGATGTGGAGGGTTATTATATGTTTCTGCTAAACGTTATAATTCCCGAAACTTTTTCTATATGGGTATAGTTGCCAAAGGTAGGGATATTATACTTTTTTTGGGTTTTTCATGTATTTTTGTATAAAATAGGGGAGGGGAAATATAAGTGGGAGTTATATAATAGGGTTAACATGTTAATATGAATATAAGGGGAAATGCTAGGTGCATGAAGTTGAATCACCTAGACTTGGGGGTGTGGGGAGAAATAAAACTTTACACAAGAAATGTCGCTTTGAATTTTTTAAGTAAACCTGAAGTTTCACTTAAGATTTTATAGAAATGGAGTGAGGTTAAGAGTTTGAGCAGATACCAATCTCTTTGAGGGATGTTAGTGAATGATTATTGTGAGGGGAGAGAGGGGGGAGTTAGACATGCAACATCTGATCACACCTTTGCCGTGGCACTTGAGATATCCATGAAATAGATCATATTCAAAAATATGACAATGCTGATAGACCTGTTTCTGCAACTTCAATTTACTTACCCATTCTACAACTCCTAACATTTTTTCTTCATTTTGATTGGGTGCATTTGAACTAGCAAACCATGATTTCCTCTTTCTTTTGGCTGCCCTCCTACCTAAATCTATCCTTATCTCTTCCAAGGGCTCAGATTGAGCAGTTGGGCCCTTTGCTTCTCTACCTATCTAGTGATCTGCTAAGCTTGAACTGTTTGAGCAGACCTTATTCTCTATTCTAAAACAAGAAATTTAAACATGATCTAGCCAGGGTTGAACTATCTGGCTATTCATCAATTGTGAGAAAATCAGTGATTGTACATTCTGAACTTTGCAACATGTAGTATAGTAGTAGCATTTTGACAAGCCACTTTCCTGGTCTTTCTTTGGGGTTCCTTTTATTTCTCTTCTACTTGAATTTTTGATTTTTTGATAATATGGAACCTTTTCAGCATGGAAAGGATGATCATATTTGGCATTTCCACAGTCAATCATGAAAAATGACACCTATTGGTATAGGAACCTAACAGGTTACATACTCAGATATCATACATCGAATTTATTTAGTAATTCTTGCACAACTCCTTATGGATACTTCATGCAACCTATTCTGCCAATTTTCCAACTCTTATTCTGAATCTGAGGTACAAGAACTATCTTGCTTGCATGTCAACTTGCCTTTTGCAGTAGGGTTAACCCAATCTTGTTCCTTTGTTGTCATTTGATATAAATGATCTATATCATCTGTGCAATATTCTTCTCTAACTGGTTATGTATATCTTACTCCTTCTAATGGATCCAAGGGAACAATTACTCTCATATTATTTGCTTCAAATATCATATGTCCCTTCTTTAGATTAATTATAGCCATATTGTCAAATTCCCAATCAAGTCCGAGTAATGTAGGATATGGGTTATTGTCATCAACGATCTCTATTAGTTCAAAATTAGTAGTAGTGTGAACTCCATCAATGTCCATTATTACACCTGGTATTCTTCCTAAGGGGAAGATTTTTTGTTGATTTTTCATCGTTAACTAAATAGGTGACCACTGTAGCTTCGACTCACCCATTATCTCCAATGTCTTCTTCTTTAAGACATTATCATCAGATTTGAGATCGAGGATAACCTGATCCATCTATTATACTCCGATCTATGCACTAAGCCTCATCTCTCTTCTGGTTCTTTTCTGTCGATAAAAATTATTGACTGCGCGTATCTCGCTTCATCGTGTTTCTTTTGATGCACAGGAATCTATCAACTCCTGAAGCCCTTTTACCACCTTTTGATCTATTAATACTTTTATGCAAGTATGAAAAAGATATTTTAAAATACCTGATTGATTTGTTGAATCATGGTCTTGTGTCGGAGCTCGATCCTATGTCAAAACTCAATTTTACATCAAAGCTTGATTATGTGCTGAAGCTGATGATACGTCACAACTATTGCTCTTATTTGGCTACACACTGGAGGTTGAAGCTCCAACATCCATAAAGCTTCGTTTTGCTTCCATAAATACTTCTTTTTCCTTCTGAATATCAATAACAGGAACTTTCTCAACAGATTTTCTAACCCATATACTTTCATATTCTTTCTTCTCATCTGCTTTATCACTTCCGGTCGTAGCTCCACTTCTAGTGACAATACTTATTCGAGGTTTGTTGATCCTCTTTTCAGCAATAATCATTTGAATATTTTGTGTCAGTTTCTAATTCCTTTTTTCTTGCATCTTTGTCATAAGTATAGGGAATTCTTCAATTACATGGTCGAAGGATTTACAGTACTTACATGTTGTTATAGGGTTTTGACAATCTCTCGCAAAGTGACATGCCTAGCCGCAATTATAGCAAATTATTTATCCACGTCCTCAACCAGCTACAACACCTCGACCTCTTCCTTGGTAGGCTCCTCAACCACACTGTTTTCCACTACCTTCATGTTTATTACATGCCCAATACTTGGGGCTTCATTAGATGCAACATATTCTTCTTCTTCATTGTCAGGCTTAACCTTCTCATTAGCCATGAGTTTGTTGGACAACTATGTAGCCATGCTTCTCATTCCAAAGTTCCATTCTGGGCACGTTCTTTCCGAGTGCTTGTCATGGTGAAATGTGCAGAATCTATCGTGAGTTGGTCAAGGTTCAAAACCAGATTGGAGCTCTGCGTAGATTTGGTCGGCTAGCTATTGCTGCTACTTGAAGCTACATTCTTCTTCGGCAGGTACCTAGAAGGCCTGCTTCTCATGGTTTTCTCGTCTGTCCATTGTTTAAGTTTAGTAACTTCGGTAGTCAAGGACTTGACGAAACGAGTAAGGCTCTAAATGTCATTTGGTTCCTCTTACTTAGTCTTATTCATAAAGGTTTGAAGCCTCTTGCCCGTATCTTTAGAGTCCTTAGCGGATTCGTCATCTACAATGACTCCAATAGTGAACAGGCCTTTCTCTACGGAAATAGCCTCTTCCAAATTTTCTGTTAATGTTAGTCTCACAGCTCACTTGATGAACTAGGCAATTCTTGTCGATAGTGTAGACATGTAGTAGTCGATGGTGATGGATTCATGAGGTTTGGTGTTCACTAAGAACTTGTTCAGAATGCGGTTAAACTTTTGATTGAAATATTTAACCTTTTATTTCTGTTGCATCTTGAGACTACTGAGCTCTTTCAACAACATGGTGGGGGTCTTGTCTTCAACGAATGTTTCAAGAAAGATCTGTTTGAACACCCCCTAGTTCTGGATGGAATTTGGTGGAAGACTGTGGTACCATACAGTTGTTATTCCAGCCAAGGTACATGGAAATAGTATGCATGCAACGTTGTCATAACGTACCTTGAGTGTTTGCAGATGTAGGTAGAACGTGTCTAAGTGATCTTTTGCCTTCATTGTCTTATCAGGGTCATATTTCATTAAGAGCTTCTCCGCGTGTCTCAGCGTCTTATGTAGGACACCTGGGAGTGCCAATGGGCCCTGAGTCATCCATTCTAGATTTTTTTCCTCCAATGATGTCCTCTTTGCCATTCTCCTCCTCCTCTTCTGAATCTAATGGTTCTTATTCTAAGTTTGTTGTTTCTTCATCCTCTTCTCCTCCTCCTTCGTTTCGTTCCCCTCCGTCTCCTCCATCGGAACTTGATCCTGAGAGTAAGAGGTTGTATTATTCTTCCTTTTGAAATATTGGGGGTTCCTCTTCTTTCTCCACAACGATTACTTATTCCACAAATGAAACTAACACTCTTGTGGGGGTAGTCTTTTACTTCCTCTTAGAATATGGAAGAGCGTACACTCCAGAAATCATTGCAATTTTTTTTTTTGTAAATTGACGGGTGATGGGAAAGACAACTCGGATATGATGATAAGGGATTTCACGTTTGGGTCTGGGAGGTGATAAATGACTAAATTCATAATTGTGTGAAGGGGAGAGAGAGTGAATGTTACTGCCTTGACCAGATAATGGATGAATGGGGTCGAAGGGACAATCAACCTTAAACTACTAGCGTCCCTCCTTCTAGTGCCAAAAATGTTAAGGTGCTGGACCCACAACATTTAGAGGATCTCCCCGGTATGAAGTCCCAACTAGACCTCACACCGTTTGGTGTAGGATTCCCACCCGGTGCGAAGGCCTAGTTTCCATTACTTAGATATTGGCCTTAACTCTTGTTGTTGAGCACATGAGAGTATTATGCTAGTATCTTCAAAAAGTGTGGTGAGTGTGCCTGGTGAGTGCATAATGTAACTTGTATCTAGGTTCTCTTACTGCAAATGGGGAGAGTAAAGTGAGTCTCTAAGTGAGAGGTAGTAGTACCACCCAGGAAAAGACACATGTGAACCAAAAGGGGTCTATCCAACATCCAACGGAGTAGTCCCTAGTGAATGCGATAGTTGTTAAAACCAAAGTACAAGGGAAAACACGTACACCATCTAGCAGGGTAGTCCACACAGATGTGACGGTCGTTATAACCAGTAAACAAGAAAGGTATGTCTAATATCCTATGGACTAGTCCACAAGGATGAGACAACAATGATAACCAATAAAACACATTCCCAACAATGTAAGTAATAAAACAACCAAAGTAGTTCAACTATATTGGTACATGTGAAACAAACATGCATTACAAATGACGAAATAATAGTCTTACAAACATCTACAAAACATGCATGAAAATGTGCTAGCCTTAACATGATTTTGTATTAATAAAAATTTCCAAGACACAGATGTACACCATACATCACTAGTCCTAGTAGTCTGACATTGGAGCCACACCTTTCTCCTTAAAGAACTGACTAAAAACTCTCAAGGCTATGTGGGAGGAGCCAAGTTGAAAAGTCCTTACTCATACAATGGGAGGGGTATATATAGACAAGTGTGATGCTTGACCCTTGTGACTCTTGGACTACTCTCATGACCATTCAACTTCCTATGTCTTTTCAACTGATATGACTCTTCATCTTCATGTGTGTGTCTATTGGAATTTTACTTTACATTACATTTAGTTACAATAGACATGGCCCATAATAATGATGTGGCATTTAAAACTCATGACACAACTTGACATGAGACTGCTGACATGGACTAGCTGGCTGTGGTGGTAATGTCAAGTTGTTGTTGTTGCTGAGTGATGGATATGCTTTGTCTTCTCCTCTGCATGGCTTGATGTTTCAAGGTTTTCAATGGTCTTGGTCTTGTAAGATGGTTACATGCATGTGTTCCTTTCACTTTCTCTTTGATGAGCTTCTTTCATCCATCTAACTGCAAGTGAGTCTTCTAGCACGTGCTCTCCTTCTTCATCCAATTTGTCATCTCGCCATGATCTATCAATGTACCTGTTCTTGCAATTCATTCATGATGGGCAACATAAAATCCAAAACCTCCTAGTTTAAGATGATGTATTTTTTTCCATGGTCCGAGCTCGGCACATATGACAAGCTGGGAAGAGGGACCAGTAATTACGCACTGTGCAGTTCCAGGTGACAGGGAGGGAGACTGGTCATTGAGGTTGCGCAAAGCATAGCTCAGGCTTGGATGAGGAACTCTGTGACACAGTCTTCACTATCGGGAAAAACTGTGCAGTGGCCACCAGGAGGTAGGATTATGTTGCTGAGGTCACTGGTGGCAACTGCAAGGTGGGACCCTGGGAGGCACCTATGCACATTTTTATGAGGGAAGACAAGACAGGGCAGTAGCAGGAAGAGAAGGGATAGTTGTAAACAATTACTGAGAGCAATGAGTCCCGATTGAGGGAAGACACTGAGAGGACACCTTTGCGTAGGGCTTGGGAGAAGTGGGTCTTGGCTGAGGGAAGACACCGAGAGGACACCTCTGTGTAGTTTTGGGAGGAAAAGTAGGCTCAGGTCTCTATGTATTGTGGGGTTCCAGTAGGCAGGTAGGAGACTTGATGACTAATCTTGCAAAGTGCAAAGTTGAGGACGGGATTTGGGGTACTTTCTATGCAATCATGGGAAGGAAGGCCGGTTGTTCACTTATGGGATTGTGCAGTGCAACTGTCTCGGAGGACAACCTCAACTAGTACATAGTTCTAGGTAGAATATAAGCATCACTAAGGGCTAAGACTATGCAGTGCAGCCCAGTCGGGGTTCGATGAAAAGGGGTTGTCTAGTCGGAAGGATTTTTTTTCAGGAAAATCTCTAAGTGTGGGAAGAAAGTGTACTTGTGAGGACTCAATATTGTTATTAGACACTTAGCATACTTCAACAACATGAAAACATTGACTCTTGGGACAACCAGAGATATCATTTCCCTCTGTGAGACTGTCTAGAGCTAAAAGTGACAAGGGAAACACTTGAGATAGACCTTCAGATGCCCTTGACGACACCTGCATGACAATGCTTACAATTTTGTGTATGAGTGCCACAGATGTATACATAGCTAGGAAAACTAAAAAACACAAAGACAAACCTTTGAAATCACCAAAACAAGACTGTCGGTCATGGAAAAGAAAAAACCATGCCAAAAGACAACAGTTGGTCAAACAAGAAAAAGAGGTGAAAAGACTCAAAGGGATCTAATAGAATTAGTCCTAGCGTTTGAAACCATAAAAGAAAAGCCAAGGAAGGCTCTGAAATTTGAGTGCAAGCCAAAATTTTGGAGGGTGTTACAACTGCTACAACACTTAGCGACACAATGATTGAATACCAACTTCTTTGTTCTGGTTCATTGTTAGTCTAGGCCTTGGTCCCTCAAGGAGTATTGTTTCATAGTGCAGATTACTTCAACTTCCTCACTTACCCCATGGACAGACATGGTTCACCTTGTACCTTCTCAACTGAACACAACATAATATTTATCCAGATCACAATGTTTCGAATAAGGAAGGGTAGTTTGGCTTGCGAACTTAAGATTTAAAGAGTATAGGTTTTCATATCTGGTGTTGCTCCACTGCCAGCACGCCTGGACAATACCTCGATGGAGTCACACAAGAACACAAGCATTGCTCCACTACCAGCGAGCCTGGAAAGTACCCCATTGGAGTTACCGACTTCACCTCTCTACGCAGGAAGCCTTTCTCTTCTTTGGTCTTCATTTTTTTTAAAAGAGAACCGTGCATAGGCACTTATTTAATTTTGGGGCGAAAGAGGGATCTTGACTTATTGAGAGCAGGAGAGGTTGTTCCTTTAGAGAAGCATATGAAGACCTCTGATTCAAGTTTTCTCATTTAGATTTTCCCTTTCTCTATTTATACTAGTTTCATGAGCTTGAACATGCCAAAGCATAAATCCGAGTGTAGGCATGAGGTTTCCCAGCTTGGACATAGGTTCATCGTTTGACCAAATCTCTCCTTACAAATGGATCATATTTTATGTGAAGGCTTCATTGGCCAAGAGTTACAACCAAAGACAAGGAAGATGGACACAAGACTAACTAAGCACTGTAGTGTCACAAGACTCTTTGAACTTCAGCCACATACACATTCAAAAGCTAGAACGCAGCATAAGAAAGAACAACAGAAAAGTGAAGAAATCAAAACAACACAACAAGCAATGAAAAAATATGTAAATAGCACGGGGTGCAACCCCGATATCATTGAAAATAATATTTTAAGTCTTAGCCATTGACAGGGAGAGAGTCAATCTTCCCGTCAAGTGATTGAAGATGATACATGTGTTGGCCAAGCTTCTCATGGATTGTGAAAGGACCAATCCATTTGGATTGAAACTTCATGTGCTTGCCTTTGTCCTCGTGGGATTTGTCCCACTTTAAGACTAAGTCACCCACACTGAAGCTAGTACTCCCTGCACACTCTCTATCGAACCATCTCTTGATATGGTTATGGTGGAGTATAAATTTTTCTTTTGCTTTCATCCTCTCTTCCTGTAACTTTTGCAGTGTGTCCATCCTATGTTGAACTAAAAGACACAACTTACCTTGGGATTCTTGGGATAGCTGGAGAGCAGGAAAGTAAATGTTCGGCTGGAGGATCGATTCCTTTGCATATACCAGGAAGTAGGGGGAGGTATTCATAGAAGGCTTAGGTGTCACTCGGTCAGCCCATAAAGCATTCACCAGAGCGGAGTGCCAGTATTGTTGTTCAGAGTAAATGGTATTTTTTGATGATGTGAATGAGGTTCTTGTTGGTAGATTTAGCAAGACCATTTCCCTGCAGGTAGTAATTAGTAGAATGCCTCAAAACAATACCATTTCCCAATGCAAAGTCATAAAGGTTTAACGAAGAAAATTGCATTGCATTGTAAAAAATAAGTGATGTAGGAATGCCAAACTTGGAGATGACGTTCTGTTGTAGGAAGCTGATGACTTCTTGATTGTTCACTTTTTTCAGCAGAATTGCTTTTGTCCACCATGTGTAGTAATCTGTAGTAGTCATAATATAACGGTGTTGCTTTGATGAATGTGGGAAAATCTCCCCAATTATATCCAATCCCCACTATTGGAATGGTTCTTCCACTGCATCAGGTTACAACGGGGTTGCTGACCTTCAATTTCTACTGGTGCATCTGTGACAGAACAAACACTTGTAGGCGTAGCCGTGTGCATTCTTGAATAATTGATCCAAATAGAAAAT
Organism: Pinus taeda; assembly: GCA_000404065.3. Lineage (NCBI taxonomy): Eukaryota > Viridiplantae > Streptophyta > Pinopsida > Pinales > Pinaceae > Pinus > Pinus taeda. The sequence continues at coordinate 10,596 of APFE030788624.1, forward strand.
GGCCTTAACCGATGGTATTCATCCACCCATGGAATTTACCCATGGTATTGTAAGTGGCATCCACTCATTGTATTTATCTACCTATGGTATTGTAAGTGACATCCACCCATGGTACTCATTCACCCATGGTATTTTCCCATGGTATTGTGACATCCACCCATGGAATTGACCCAAGGTATTGTGACATCCACCCATGGTATTCATTCACCCATGGAATTAACCCATGGTATTGCGACATCCACTGATGGTATTCATTCACCCATGGAATTGACCTGTGGTATTGTGCCATCCACCCAAGGTATTCATTCACCCATGGAATTGACTCGTGGTATTGTAACTGAAAAATACTATAAGTAACAAGTCACATTTTGTAAAATGACAGATGGTCCACCACAATGTAGCCTTTATAGTTATTATCGGTTTTAATAAAAAGTTTCTTTGTGGTTTTATTTACTGTGTGTTCTCTCATTTTCTTTCTAGGATTGCAAATTTTCAGATCTTGGGGGCTCCCCCAAGATCCATTTCAATTTTTTAGACCTTGGGGGCCTCCCCCCAAGATCAGGATCAATGGTATGAGAGCAGGTTACGATTCCATGGGAATGAGGGTTTCATGCATATTTCAGTTTCAAATTTTTGCAGCAATATTCAACAAAATTCAAGCACGCACTGCGACCTCCACAGAGTACTTTCTTGGGTGAAGCATGAAGAATTTTTCTTTTTTCATTTTTTTTACAGGATTTTTTTTGGGCGGCGAGTTAGCAGATCAGATTTGAAACATTTGGTACAATATTTACAAAAACAAATAACATATTTGGATTCCTTGCGAAAAAATACCAAAAAAAAGAGTCGTCCAAATCAGAGTCTGGATGAGGGAGATATCGCTGATTTAAAATCATCTTATAGTGTGTAGAATTTTTTATTTTTTTATTTTATTTTATTTTTTATTTATTTATTTGTTTTTATTTTGTTTTTATTTTTTATTTATTTTATTATATTATTTTTTTTTGACGACAACTGGTGGACGACAACTCTCTTATCATTTTTTGAAGTTTTTGTGCAAAATTTCAGAAAAAGGATTGTAGATCTGAGCTCCACTTGAAAAATCACCCAATTTCAAAAAAATGGGTCGAATCGGAGTTTAGATGTGGGAGATATCACTCATTTAAAATCAACTATTTTTTTAGAACTTTTGTGACGGTAGAAAAAATTGCAGTGCGAATCGGAGATTCTAGGGTGTCAAAATAAGAATTTCCAACACATGGGAAGATGCAAAATGGTTCTTTTATTTCCAAAAATAGGTTATAATAAATATTTTTAGTTATATTGACCGAGTTATGTCCATTTTAATTTTGGAGCAACATTCGGAACGGGTTCTCATTGGAGGCATGCCCTCCCACCCCACTTTAGTAGGCACTTGCTTCACATTCATCAGCTTCAGCATAGCAGCATTTGGCTTGGGTTATTTGGAGACATGCCCTCCCACCCCATGCTATGTAGGCAGTTGCTACTTCATCAACAACCAACATGATGGTTATGGGTCAACTACACAAAATCCTTGTCATCGAAGTCCAATTGCTAAGCCACACACTGTTAGTATCATAGTTGGTCACAAGCATTACAGGGTATCTCTATCCTCGGATCTTCATTTGTCATGGTTATGGGTCATCCACAAACCCACACTTCATTAAAGCGCATTTGCTAGGCTGCACACTGTCAATATCATAGTTGGTCACAAGAATTACAGGGTATCTCTATCCTCGGATCTTTATTCATCATGGTTATGGGCCATCCATAAAGCCACACTTCATCGAAGTCCATTTGCTAGGCCACACACTGTCAGTATCACAATTGGTCACAAACATTACAGGGTATCTCTATTGTTGGATCTTCGTTCATCATGGTTATGGGTTAACCACATAAAACCCTTCTCTTCAGTGGCTCTTCATATTCAACAAAGGCTTCGTAAGAGGGAACTTCACGAAATGGGGACCATTGCTTCTTAAGGAGGGAGAAATGATCCAAATGGAAAATGAAATCAACCCATGGTATTCATCCACCCATGTTATTCATTCACCCGTGGAATTTACCCATGGTATCGTAAATAGCATCCACTCATGGCATTTATCCACCCATGGTATTGTAAGTGACATCCACCCATGGTATTTGCCCATGGTATTGTGACATCCACCCATGGTATTCATTCACCAATGGAATTGACCCATGGTATTGTGACATCCACCCATGGTATTCATTCACCCATGGAATTAACCCATGGTATTGTGCCATCCACCCATGGTATTCATTCACCCATGGAATTGACCCGTGGTATTGTAACAGAAAAATATTGTAAGTAACAAGTCGCATTTTGTAAAAGGACCTATGGTTCGCCACAATGTAGCCTTTATAGTTATTATTGGTTTTAATAAAAGGTTTCTTTGTGGTTTTATTTATTGTGTGTTCTCTCATTTTCTTTCTAGCATTGCAATTTTTTAGATCTTGGGGGGCTCCCCCAAGATCCATTTCAATTTTTTAGATCTTGGGGATCTCTCCCCAAGATCCGAATCAATAATGTAGGCCAGTAGAAACTGGCCCACATAACCTTGTGCATTATTGTGTTACCCGCAAAGTGTCTCTCGACTGGTCCATCATGGATATCACGAAAAACCTTTTCTGAATCCTATGCCTCCAGGCACCTGAGCAAAATACCATTGTGGTGCTTTCTGTAAAGCACCCCATGCGTCAGGTGGTAAGATAAAGATTTCAATTGAAGTGCCCTCTTCTACCACATAGAAAAATGAAAGGGAACGATGTCATGCTCAAGGTACTGGTGCACTTCTACAGACCAAGAGTTTCCGTGTGAAGTGGGAGTGACTCGCTCAACATTGTACATTTCTATTTCTTGCTCCTAGCCTACGAGTTCTTCTTCTTCCTCCTGCGTGTGTACTACATCCACTGTTAGTTTGCAAAGACCATGACCCTTGATGATGTGAATGATTGATGTCAAGATCATACTCTTGTAGTCTTGTCATCTAGTTCACCCTTCTTTAACCCAACTCTTGCTGAAAAAGCAGTGATATGACTACTGGGTGCGACACAAAGATAATTCAATGGTTTTTCAATAGGTAGGGTTTGAAACGATTCATTGCCTTGTACAATGCATATACTTGTTTTTGCAAGCAGGATAGTTGAATTTCGGTCTTTGCAGGCTCACACTCATGAAGGAGATGGGTCTGCTCCAGATATTGTTTGTAGTATATGATGCGTGGATGGCATTGGGTAGTTGTCCTTGTTGGAGGCATGATTGAGATTACAGAAATCTACGCATAGGCAGATCTCCCCAGACTTCTTTCTGACAAGGACTAAATTGGACACCCATGTTGAATGACACACTTTGTAGATCATCCAAGAATCCAACAACTTAGTTAGTTCTTTATATATGAGGAGCTCAAGTCATGGATGAACTTTCCTTATCTTATGCTGAAAAGGCTTGGCTAGAGATTAAGTGTTTTCTCTGCAGTGGGTCTATCAAAACACAATTGGCTCCAGATCCCTCCTACATCTTGGATACGTCAAAGTACATGGTCCACATATGATCTGTACAAGGACCACTTTCTGCACTAGTACTACTATCACTACTACTACTACTGTTACAATCTACTGTACAAGTTTCATTTTCTCTAGTTGGACATAGAAGGAGGCCCAACTGTGTTTCTAGTGGGGCAGGTGATGGCTCTACAAGATAGCACCCCAACTGTGTTTCCAGAAATAAATTTCCAAACATAAGTTCTGCAAAAGCCAACGGTTCATTTTCTCCATTAAAGGGAGTCACGTTGTGTCTCATGTATCTCTCTGGTAACACCCGAATCTTTTTGTTTCTACCCTTGTACGGAAGACATAAGTGTGACCAGTCAGTGGAAAAATACCCTTGCAGCTTGCTTGACCAGTCTCTACCAAGAAACACGCTGTATGATTCTTGGATGTCCACAACTAAAATATTGATGCATTAATGAAATCAGTGATCAGATGATAACCAAATGATCACATCCCTGAGCTCATCAATGGCTGGTGCACATGTCCTATCTAGCTAGATGATTTGCTCACTTGTCTTACTCCATTGAGCATTGATCTTCTTAGCGATGGAGAGTGGAATGATATTGATTGATGCACCAAAATTAAACAAGTAGTTGTGAACATTGAAGTTGAATATTTCAAATGATAACAAGAATGGTGGGAAAAGTGAGTTCGCCTCCTCCATGTAGAGCACGCTGAGCATAGATGCAAGTGTTTCAGGAGACTTACTTGATCCCTTGCTGGAAGAGGTAGCATTACCTGTAGAGGTTTTCCCAAGTGCTTGCAGAAGAATGTCTTGTTGACTCGTGATTTTGGTGAGTTCATACAGAGATATGTTTGTAGGATTCTTATTCATGTCTTCTACAATGTTATAATCCAAAGCGGGGAGACTCACCGAGGTGTTTGAGGGTGGAATTGAGTTTGGGGTTTCCGGTAGGCTGCTTTTGTCTTTTCTTCTTGTGGAAACACTCTTTGTTGTAGTTGTCTTTTGAGACTTGCTCTGAGTTTTATATCTTGAGTTAACCAATGGAGCTATTATCCTTAACATATTTGGTCTTATTTTATCTCTCAGTATCTCAAGCGTCATGGGGACCCCTTGACTTCTCAAGTTATATCAATTGTTTTACTTTGGGGCCGGACTGTCACTCGGAGGATCCTTCTCGGTAGTGCTCTTCTGTGTTGTGTGAGTACATTGATACATGTTGTTGGCTTAAGGGGGCTTGACCCAGGTTCAACGTTAATTAGCCAAACAAATCTCTACATTACTGGCCCTTTCAGCATCAGCCAATGGATCACAGACCGAAGTCTCACTCGAAGTAGTATGGGGGGATGTTGGAACTAAGTTTCCGCACCCTGAGATGGTTGTGATGTCGTGTGATTCCCTCTACTCCTGCCTTCGTGCAAGTTTCTTTGTTCTACGGCTTGCAAGACAAACCCTATATCCCGTCCTTCTATACCTTTGCGAAAGTATACAATCGACCTTCGCGTAGCCCTAACCTGTTGCTCAGGTACTTTCGCGTTGCTAGAGCAGCGTGCTGTACAAATTCCCCAATTAAGCTAAGTGTCTCACATATCTATTTGATCCAGGATTTTGTAAAATTTTGTGCTATATATACATTACATTTCCACACTCAAATGAAGGGATGGTCAATGTTTCCTTTCAATTTTGAGTAGCTAGACATAGTAAAGGTATTGAAGACTAAATGGTTATAAGGAATGAGACTAGAGTCAATTCCAAGTGGAGTAGAAGGATCAACAAGAATGGCACAAGTGCAATTATAACTGGTAGCATTGAATCTCTACTTTCAAGAAGTGGTGAAAGGGAGCTTCCCTTTGTCCATGTCACTTTGTGGGGAAATGGTTGTGTTTGAAGCTCACATGTAGAATAGCTAGGAGATAGAGGGATCGTTCCACCCTAGGCTTAGGCTTAGAGGTCAAAACAAGTCAACAACTTGTGGGACGATGAAGGAACTTGAATTTAGTCTAAGAATGAAGGCAAGGAAGATGACTTAGAGGTGACATAGGGATGTCCTAAAGGGTTGCTATAGGTATGCACTAAAACTATAAGTTGATTGTTCATTGCGACTTCTATAGGGTAAACACTTTCCATATAGGTGATTGTTGCAAATTATTTGTGGTTTCCTAACAATTTGAGAACATATTCAAGGTAGAGTTTGTTAGGTATAGTAATTAGGAGTCAAAGTAAAAATCAAGATAATCCATGGAATCTATGAATTGGCACCGGTCACTTCACAGATTGGGCATGATGAACTTCTATTCACTGGTGAACCTATGTATTTTAGATGCTGTAGCAATTTTCAACTAAATAAATCGAAATTCCTTATGAAATAGCCTCTTATTGATGAATTATAATGTTTAAATACATTTGGAATTAGGCTTGAAACCTAATGAAAACATAGTCGATTATGCTCTTTGTTGATCAAGAGCATTGATCCCAACAAATGTTTCTTTTGGTAAATTTTATATAAGTTGAAGGTTGATCATTGGTTACATGAATTACAACAATGCATCATCGGTAGGAACCTTTAGCTCACTTGGATTAACAAAGGATCCTTGAACTCGACTTGACAAAGTTATGATTTTGTAAATGAATTGCATTGGAAACAATCATTGAGTTTTAGAGACATCATTGTTTTCTTTTATATTTATTTTCACAACGATCTATGTTGGTGAGATAAAAAGGCCATAAGCCTACTATTTATGGATCATATGTTATCAAAACAGTTGAATATGTAGCCTTTAAGGAGAGGTAGCAACTTGAGGAGAAAGTTGAGGGGGTAGAAAGCCATTCCAACTTGCTTTTCAAAGCTTGAAAATTGGTGTAACAACCCTGGGTAAAAATACATTTAATAAAGTTAATAAAGGAAAATTATGACCAAGGTCATGGGACACATATTCCAAGATGAATGTTGGGCAAAACGTCCTAGTGTGGGTGTTCATTTGGTTTGTTATGGTTAAGGAAATTGTCAAAGGAAATGAGAAAGGCTTTGGAAAGGCAAAGAGGCATTAATTGTCATTTTTTTTTATGAAAATAAAGGAAATTAGGAGAAAAGGAAGGTGAAGAGTCACATGTTGCATGTGAGGAGGAAAAAGAAGGAAAATAATGGAAAATTAAGAAAATAGATGCCTCATTGATAAAAAGGCTTATGAGGATCAGTTCACAACCTTTTGTCAATTTTGTTTTGGAGCTCTCTCTCTATTCTCTCTACTCTCTCATACTCTCACACACTTAGAGTATTATGGGAGAACTCTAGCATTGGAGGAAGGAAGTAAAAGGAAGGACAAGATAGAAAAAGGGAATCAAATATCAAGTAATGAATAGCGGGATCAAGTGGCTACAACGAGATTACTTCCAGGTATCGAGTTGCATGTATGATTTCCTTGCTAGTTTTGGCATGCATGGTACATGCATGTGTGTTTTTGGTTCTCTAGTTATCATTGGCATGGGTTTTCCCAAGTGTGGCAGTGGCTTTCAACTTTACCTTTCCATTTCTGGATAGCCATGGTGTGATGGGGTTTCTCTTACTTGGTTGAACTAGATTGTTAGATGGTTTCAAAACTGAGTGGGGTGGTCTTAGGAAAAATCATAAGGCCTAGGAATCCTTTGACCGACAATAACGAGATACATGGTAAAGTCTGGTTGTGAATACCCTCATTGGGCCTAGGAATCCCTTGACCGGTAATGGCAAGATACATGGTAAATACTAGAGGGTGGAGACAGACAAATTCCTCATGGTTTAGGTGAAGATATCCAAAGGCATCCATGCTTGTTTAGGGCCTAGTGATCCCTTGACTGGTATATGATCGGATTACGGTAAATCCTGTAATGTATGTTTATTGTTTGAAGGAATCCCTTGGCGGGATACATGGTAAATCTTGAGGAAGCCTTGATTGGTTTTGCTGTGAGTCCCACATTCATGCTTGGAATATGGCATGAGGGTAATTGGCTGAAAGAAAGATTTGGTTCAACCTAATCTATGGTTGGATGGTACATGGAAGTCCCTGGCTTGGTTATATTTTGCATATGTTAATAGGAGTTACTTCCTCTTGTGTTTTATTTGTAATTGTATGTGTCATTGTATGGATTTAATGGTTATTCTACTATTATTATTCTATTGGTTATATGTTGGTTATAAGCATGGTTTTATGACAGATCTTAGCCATGGATCTCATCATGTTTTGATTAGTAAATGAATGAATAATGAATGCATGACCTAATAGATGATATTGAAACTATTATGAAATGGAATCAAACCTTCTCGACGAGTCCCTGATAAGTATGAAGTCCCTCTACTGATATGTGTTTATATGACCTGTAGATTACATGTTCATGATGTGTTTAACGAAATGTTTGTCATGGCTAGGATTTTTCAGGTCAGGTCCTTGTTCGAGTTTTGCATTTGAGGCCTTGTCATATTATTATTTATCTTTTCTGGAAGTCTCATGAAGTTATGGATAGAGGCCCGAGTCCTAGCCCTGAAAATGTGGCACAAAATTCGAGGTCAGTTGCACATAACTACTTGGAAAAGGTCACAACCACATGGAGGCCTTGTTGTGGGAGTGACTGGAGGGTCTAAGCCACATGGAAGGTTTGTCATGGGAATGAACGGGGTATATTCTAGTCAAGAAGCAAGTTCTCTCAGGGGTTGGACATCTAAAGGGGTTAGTTGGCTCTTGAAGGTTCTGTAGCGCTTGATGGAGGTATTTAAAGTGTTGGTCCATCAGTTCCACTTCCTTAAGGTTATCAAGTTGGTCGAATCATATCATAGTAACTCTTCATCACATGTTTACCCTGGCGGACTGATTAACTTAGGTAATTTGGGAGGAGGGTGTTATATTGGGTAGCCAAAGAGGTGTTTCTACCACCCGATACTACACTAGCACTTGGGGGATCAAGAAAACAAATGGAGAAGCACAAAAATAGGTAACAATGGATTGATAATCAGATGTTGTAACAACGAATGTTGTAACAAAAAGCCATTTCATCTTGCTTATCATAGCTTGAAAGTGGGCAACAAAAGAGGTGTTTCTACCACCAAACACTACAACACTTAGGAGATCAAGAAAATAAATAGATAAGCATAAACATAGTTAACATTGGATTGAAAAACAAATGTTGTAACAACGAACGTTGTAACAATAGATGTTGGCAATAAATGCCATAACAACATGTCAATGGTAAATATGCTGAAAATGTTGTATCAGTTGATGGTGTAGCATCCATTACTATTGAAAATGTTGAAACTACTGTAAAAGTTGATGATATAACAATTGCTACTATTGAAACTACTGAAATAGTGACCGTTATAGTGAATCTTGTAATAACCGACACTGTAACAACATATGTTATAACAGTAGATACTGCAACAATTGAGGGAGTAAAAAGCCATTTTATCTTGCTTGTAAAATCTTGAAAGTGGGTAGCCAAAGATATTTTTTTGCTACCCAACACTACACCAACTCTTGGGGAGTTGTATTATTTTTTTGTTACATTGAAAATTTCAAAATTTTGATTAAAATTAAAAAAAATGTTTTTATTGCACTTTGTAATAGTTTGTGTGAACATATATAATTCCACAATATATTATTATATCGTTAACTTTCTATTGGTGGAGATTGACGCTTCGGTGATCGATGAATCTTGTTCTATTGCATGGGGCCCCTGCTTGCTCGACATTTAACGAAGGGGGGGGGGGGTGCAAAAAGTTGTTTTTCCAAAATAGATTTTGCAATGTGGCAACGACATATGAATTGCACACCCGAACCCACTAATTACCACTTACCGCCTACCCACCCCCCCGCACAAAAAACCTTTCCCATTTTTCTGTAATAAATATCTCCCGCCACCATTTTACTGACCATTTTCCATTTAATTTTGGATATTGTTTTTCATTTAATTATAAAAATTCCCCTTGTATGAACATTCATTCCACTGCGTTCTCACTCTTGTTCATAATTTAATTGTTACTGCCTTTGTTTGTCCCCTCTCACTTTTCCTTCAGTTTCCAGACAGAGAGAATCAAAGTGCGGAATTACAGAAAGCCCTCAGCGACAACTCAAAAATACAGTGCGTGGTACATTTTACAAGTAATTCTGCTCCTTGATACAAGTTGATAGTTCAAAATGAGTTCAACTAAAGGAAAAGAGTCTTAGGTTTGGTCTAAAACCCTCCCAGAAATTAAAGAATTTCCCTTAGTTGATAGGGAAAGAAGAATAGAAGATACAAACTCAAAGTTTGACCTATATGAATTGCAGAATTGGTCTTCCCAAAAGTTTCAAGATAATAGAGACAAGTTTTCTCTGTGGGAGTCCTTTTTACCCCAATTTATATTTCCTATAACTCATGATTTTCCATAATTTGTAGTATGGTGTGTGGGCAGGTAATTACCCAATGAGAAACCCATAATTGCTCAAAATGGTGAAACCCTATTTTTTGTAACTTCTTAGTCCATTTTAAAATCCCTATGCATATCTTTTCCCAGCTCTTTGCACCCATTCTCTAGTTAAATTCTATTGGAAATATATCAGAACTTAAATTTTGAAAAAATAATGGCTATTTTTTAATTATTCATGTCTGAAGGGACTAATATTCCCACTCACATTATGGCTTACCCTTCATCCATGTTTCTAGAATTTTCAAGGCAAATCATACCCATTTTATGCTGTATTTTAGGGTATCAGAGTGATGAGAAAGTGGATGAATTAGTTGTATCTTTTTTGTCAACTTTTTGTCCAAATAAGAAACCACAAATCTTATTCAATTTCAACTAGTTTTTATCTAAGGCCGTTCATGACTAGTTTCTTAAATTTGGAGTTGAAAAAGCTTTTAAATATCAATCAGTCCTTGTGCATTTGCTTTTGTATTATGAGTTAGACAAATTCCCAATACAATTGCAAAAGCAGGATCTTCAAGGGAATCAATGGTTTGTGATTCACTGGATGTCTTATAGTCTATTGATTAGTGATATTCCTCCCAAAATTTCACCTGAAATCAAAAGGATTATGCAGCTTAGTGAACAAACAAGGCATAGTGATTGGTATTTGTACCAACATTTTACATAAAATAGATTGTATGGGTGTGAACTTCCACCCTATAAGTGGCCATTTTTTTGCCCATGCATATTTTTGCACTTGAATTCATGGGACAAGGCCTTAATGTAGATCAAGTGCATTTTTTTACCTAGAAGGAAACAAACCTTGTTTAAATTGAAGGCATATGTAGGGCCATTTATAGTGAATTGAAGGTCAACAAACAAAGAGGTGAAATAATTGTTCGCACAAATGAAGTTTAAATTGGGGGTTACTTGGCCATATGAACCCATTGGGAGAA
>APFE030788624.1:21526-70763 GCA_000404065.3 Pinus taeda
GATAGTGCGAAGATTCTTGGGATTCAAGGATATCCCGTATTTTCAATATCGCTCGAAATTTTTCTTAAGATGGCGCATGTGGTCTAATCCTTGTCTTGAGAAGGTTGTCACATCATTGAGGTAGAACACTATGCTCTGTCTGATGAGCCCATAAAAGGTGATGTCCATTGTGCGATGAAATGTGTGGCCTACGGTTCACCAACCCAAATGGCATTTTGCGGGAAAGAGAAGCACCCCACTTGGTAGGAATGTTTTTAGTCTGTCAATATCTGCTACCAGAACTGTTGTATATTAAAAATTTGTCAGCAAAGAAAACATCTCTTGCTCCAGATATTGTTTGTAGTATATGATGCGTGGATGGCATTGGGTAGTTGTCCTTGTTGGAGGCATGATTGAGATTACAGAAATCTACGCATAGGCAGATCTCCCCAGACTTCTTTCTGACAAGGACTAAATTGGACACCCATGTTGAATGACACACTTTGTAGATCATCCAAGAATCCAACAACTTAGTTAGTTCTTTATATATGAGGAGCTCAAGTCATGGATGAACTTTCCTTATCTTATGCTGAAAAGGCTTGGCTAGAGATTAAGTGTTTTCTCTGCAGTGGGTCTATCAAAACACAATTGGCTCCAGATCCCTCCTACATCTTGGATACGTCAAAGTACATGGTCCACATATGATCTGTACAAGGACCACTTTCTGCACTAGTACTACTATCACTACTACTACTACTGTTACAATCTACTGTACAAGTTTCATTTTCTCTAGTTGGACATAGAAGGAGGCCCAACTGTGTTTCTAGTGGGGCAGGTGATGGCTCTACAAGATAGCACCCCAACTGTGTTTCCAGAAATAAATTTCCAAACATAAGTTCTGCAAAAGCCAACGGTTCATTTTCTCCATTAAAGGGAGTCACGTTGTGTCTCATGTATCTCTCTGGTAACACCCGAATCTTTTTGTTTCTACCCTTGTACGGAAGACATAAGTGTGACCAGTCAGTGGAAAAATACCCTTGCAGCTTGCTTGACCAGTCTCTACCAAGAAACACGCTGTATGATTCTTGGATGTCCACAACTAAAATATTGATGCATTAATGAAATCAGTGATCAGATGATAACCAAATGATCACATCCCTGAGCTCATCAATGGCTGGTGCACATGTCCTATCTAGCTAGATGATTTGCTCACTTGTCTTACTCCATTGAGCATTGATCTTCTTAGCGATGGAGAGTGGAATGATATTGATTGATGCACCAAAATTAAACAAGTAGTTGTGAACATTGAAGTTGAATATTTCAAATGATAACAAGAATGGTGGGAAAAGTGAGTTCGCCTCCTCCATGTAGAGCACGCTGAGCATAGATGCAAGTGTTTCAGGAGACTTACTTGATCCCTTGCTGGAAGAGGTAGCATTACCTGTAGAGGTTTTCCCAAGTGCTTGCAGAAGAATGTCTTGTTGACTCGTGATTTTGGTGAGTTCATACAGAGATATGTTTGTAGGATTCTTATTCATGTCTTCTACAATGTTATAATCCAAAGCGGGGAGACTCACCGAGGTGTTTGAGGGTGGAATTGAGTTTGGGGTTTCCGGTAGGCTGCTTTTGTCTTTTCTTCTTGTGGAAACACTCTTTGTTGTAGTTGTCTTTTGAGACTTGCTCTGAGTTTTATATCTTGAGTTAACCAATGGAGCTATTATCCTTAACATATTTGGTCTTATTTTATCTCTCAGTATCTCAAGCGTCATGGGGACCCCTTGACTTCTCAAGTTATATCAATTGTTTTACTTTGGGGCCGGACTGTCACTCGGAGGATCCTTCTCGGTAGTGCTCTTCTGTGTTGTGTGAGTACATTGATACATGTTGTTGGCTTAAGGGGGCTTGACCCAGGTTCAACGTTAATTAGCCAAACAAATCTCTACATTACTGGCCCTTTCAGCATCAGCCAATGGATCACAGACCGAAGTCTCACTCGAAGTAGTATGGGGGGATGTTGGAACTAAGTTTCCGCACCCTGAGATGGTTGTGATGTCGTGTGATTCCCTCTACTCCTGCCTTCGTGCAAGTTTCTTTGTTCTACGGCTTGCAAGACAAACCCTATATCCCGTCCTTCTATACCTTTGCGAAAGTATACAATCGACCTTCGCGTAGCCCTAACCTGTTGCTCAGGTACTTTCGCGTTGCTAGAGCAGCGTGCTGTACAAATTCCCCAATTAAGCTAAGTGTCTCACATATCTATTTGATCCAGGATTTTGTAAAATTTTGTGCTATATATACATTACATTTCCACACTCAAATGAAGGGATGGTCAATGTTTCCTTTCAATTTTGAGTAGCTAGACATAGTAAAGGTATTGAAGACTAAATGGTTATAAGGAATGAGACTAGAGTCAATTCCAAGTGGAGTAGAAGGATCAACAAGAATGGCACAAGTGCAATTATAACTGGTAGCATTGAATCTCTACTTTCAAGAAGTGGTGAAAGGGAGCTTCCCTTTGTCCATGTCACTTTGTGGGGAAATGGTTGTGTTTGAAGCTCACATGTAGAATAGCTAGGAGATAGAGGGATCGTTCCACCCTAGGCTTAGGCTTAGAGGTCAAAACAAGTCAACAACTTGTGGGACGATGAAGGAACTTGAATTTAGTCTAAGAATGAAGGCAAGGAAGATGACTTAGAGGTGACATAGGGATGTCCTAAAGGGTTGCTATAGGTATGCACTAAAACTATAAGTTGATTGTTCATTGCGACTTCTATAGGGTAAACACTTTCCATATAGGTGATTGTTGCAAATTATTTGTGGTTTCCTAACAATTTGAGAACATATTCAAGGTAGAGTTTGTTAGGTATAGTAATTAGGAGTCAAAGTAAAAATCAAGATAATCCATGGAATCTATGAATTGGCACCGGTCACTTCACAGATTGGGCATGATGAACTTCTATTCACTGGTGAACCTATGTATTTTAGATGCTGTAGCAATTTTCAACTAAATAAATCGAAATTCCTTATGAAATAGCCTCTTATTGATGAATTATAATGTTTAAATACATTTGGAATTAGGCTTGAAACCTAATGAAAACATAGTCGATTATGCTCTTTGTTGATCAAGAGCATTGATCCCAACAAATGTTTCTTTTGGTAAATTTTATATAAGTTGAAGGTTGATCATTGGTTACATGAATTACAACAATGCATCATCGGTAGGAACCTTTAGCTCACTTGGATTAACAAAGGATCCTTGAACTCGACTTGACAAAGTTATGATTTTGTAAATGAATTGCATTGGAAACAATCATTGAGTTTTAGAGACATCATTGTTTTCTTTTATATTTATTTTCACAACGATCTATGTTGGTGAGATAAAAAGGCCATAAGCCTACTATTTATGGATCATATGTTATCAAAACAGTTGAATATGTAGCCTTTAAGGAGAGGTAGCAACTTGAGGAGAAAGTTGAGGGGGTAGAAAGCCATTCCAACTTGCTTTTCAAAGCTTGAAAATTGGTGTAACAACCCTGGGTAAAAATACATTTAATAAAGTTAATAAAGGAAAATTATGACCAAGGTCATGGGACACATATTCCAAGATGAATGTTGGGCAAAACGTCCTAGTGTGGGTGTTCATTTGGTTTGTTATGGTTAAGGAAATTGTCAAAGGAAATGAGAAAGGCTTTGGAAAGGCAAAGAGGCATTAATTGTCATTTTTTTTTATGAAAATAAAGGAAATTAGGAGAAAAGGAAGGTGAAGAGTCACATGTTGCATGTGAGGAGGAAAAAGAAGGAAAATAATGGAAAATTAAGAAAATAGATGCCTCATTGATAAAAAGGCTTATGAGGATCAGTTCACAACCTTTTGTCAATTTTGTTTTGGAGCTCTCTCTCTATTCTCTCTACTCTCTCATACTCTCACACACTTAGAGTATTATGGGAGAACTCTAGCATTGGAGGAAGGAAGTAAAAGGAAGGACAAGATAGAAAAAGGGAATCAAATATCAAGTAATGAATAGCGGGATCAAGTGGCTACAACGAGATTACTTCCAGGTATCGAGTTGCATGTATGATTTCCTTGCTAGTTTTGGCATGCATGGTACATGCATGTGTGTTTTTGGTTCTCTAGTTATCATTGGCATGGGTTTTCCCAAGTGTGGCAGTGGCTTTCAACTTTACCTTTCCATTTCTGGATAGCCATGGTGTGATGGGGTTTCTCTTACTTGGTTGAACTAGATTGTTAGATGGTTTCAAAACTGAGTGGGGTGGTCTTAGGAAAAATCATAAGGCCTAGGAATCCTTTGACCGACAATAACGAGATACATGGTAAAGTCTGGTTGTGAATACCCTCATTGGGCCTAGGAATCCCTTGACCGGTAATGGCAAGATACATGGTAAATACTAGAGGGTGGAGACAGACAAATTCCTCATGGTTTAGGTGAAGATATCCAAAGGCATCCATGCTTGTTTAGGGCCTAGTGATCCCTTGACTGGTATATGATCGGATTACGGTAAATCCTGTAATGTATGTTTATTGTTTGAAGGAATCCCTTGGCGGGATACATGGTAAATCTTGAGGAAGCCTTGATTGGTTTTGCTGTGAGTCCCACATTCATGCTTGGAATATGGCATGAGGGTAATTGGCTGAAAGAAAGATTTGGTTCAACCTAATCTATGGTTGGATGGTACATGGAAGTCCCTGGCTTGGTTATATTTTGCATATGTTAATAGGAGTTACTTCCTCTTGTGTTTTATTTGTAATTGTATGTGTCATTGTATGGATTTAATGGTTATTCTACTATTATTATTCTATTGGTTATATGTTGGTTATAAGCATGGTTTTATGACAGATCTTAGCCATGGATCTCATCATGTTTTGATTAGTAAATGAATGAATAATGAATGCATGACCTAATAGATGATATTGAAACTATTATGAAATGGAATCAAACCTTCTCGACGAGTCCCTGATAAGTATGAAGTCCCTCTACTGATATGTGTTTATATGACCTGTAGATTACATGTTCATGATGTGTTTAACGAAATGTTTGTCATGGCTAGGATTTTTCAGGTCAGGTCCTTGTTCGAGTTTTGCATTTGAGGCCTTGTCATATTATTATTTATCTTTTCTGGAAGTCTCATGAAGTTATGGATAGAGGCCCGAGTCCTAGCCCTGAAAATGTGGCACAAAATTCGAGGTCAGTTGCACATAACTACTTGGAAAAGGTCACAACCACATGGAGGCCTTGTTGTGGGAGTGACTGGAGGGTCTAAGCCACATGGAAGGTTTGTCATGGGAATGAACGGGGTATATTCTAGTCAAGAAGCAAGTTCTCTCAGGGGTTGGACATCTAAAGGGGTTAGTTGGCTCTTGAAGGTTCTGTAGCGCTTGATGGAGGTATTTAAAGTGTTGGTCCATCAGTTCCACTTCCTTAAGGTTATCAAGTTGGTCGAATCATATCATAGTAACTCTTCATCACATGTTTACCCTGGCGGACTGATTAACTTAGGTAATTTGGGAGGAGGGTGTTATATTGGGTAGCCAAAGAGGTGTTTCTACCACCCGATACTACACTAGCACTTGGGGGATCAAGAAAACAAATGGAGAAGCACAAAAATAGGTAACAATGGATTGATAATCAGATGTTGTAACAACGAATGTTGTAACAAAAAGCCATTTCATCTTGCTTATCATAGCTTGAAAGTGGGCAACAAAAGAGGTGTTTCTACCACCAAACACTACAACACTTAGGAGATCAAGAAAATAAATAGATAAGCATAAACATAGTTAACATTGGATTGAAAAACAAATGTTGTAACAACGAACGTTGTAACAATAGATGTTGGCAATAAATGCCATAACAACATGTCAATGGTAAATATGCTGAAAATGTTGTATCAGTTGATGGTGTAGCATCCATTACTATTGAAAATGTTGAAACTACTGTAAAAGTTGATGATATAACAATTGCTACTATTGAAACTACTGAAATAGTGACCGTTATAGTGAATCTTGTAATAACCGACACTGTAACAACATATGTTATAACAGTAGATACTGCAACAATTGAGGGAGTAAAAAGCCATTTTATCTTGCTTGTAAAATCTTGAAAGTGGGTAGCCAAAGATATTTTTTTGCTACCCAACACTACACCAACTCTTGGGGAGTTGTATTATTTTTTTGTTACATTGAAAATTTCAAAATTTTGATTAAAATTAAAAAAAATGTTTTTATTGCACTTTGTAATAGTTTGTGTGAACATATATAATTCCACAATATATTATTATATCGTTAACTTTCTATTGGTGGAGATTGACGCTTCGGTGATCGATGAATCTTGTTCTATTGCATGGGGCCCCTGCTTGCTCGACATTTAACGAAGGGGGGGGGGGGTGCAAAAAGTTGTTTTTCCAAAATAGATTTTGCAATGTGGCAACGACATATGAATTGCACACCCGAACCCACTAATTACCACTTACCGCCTACCCACCCCCCCGCACAAAAAACCTTTCCCATTTTTCTGTAATAAATATCTCCCGCCACCATTTTACTGACCATTTTCCATTTAATTTTGGATATTGTTTTTCATTTAATT
This sequence comes from Pinus taeda, assembly GCA_000404065.3. Taxonomy (NCBI): domain Eukaryota; kingdom Viridiplantae; phylum Streptophyta; class Pinopsida; order Pinales; family Pinaceae; genus Pinus; species Pinus taeda. The sequence continues at coordinate 28,108 of APFE030788624.1, forward strand.
ATAAAAATTCCCCTTGTATGAACATTCATTCCACTGCGTTCTCACTCTTGTTCATAATTTAATTGTTACTGCCTTTGTTTGTCCCCTCTCACTTTTCCTTCAGTTTCCAGACAGAGAGAATCAAAGTGCGGAATTACAGAAAGCCCTCAGCGACAACTCAAAAATACAGTGCGTGGTACATTTTACAAGTAATTCTGCTCCTTGATACAAGTTGATAGTTCAAAATGAGTTCAACTAAAGGAAAAGAGTCTTAGGTTTGGTCTAAAACCCTCCCAGAAATTAAAGAATTTCCCTTAGTTGATAGGGAAAGAAGAATAGAAGATACAAACTCAAAGTTTGACCTATATGAATTGCAGAATTGGTCTTCCCAAAAGTTTCAAGATAATAGAGACAAGTTTTCTCTGTGGGAGTCCTTTTTACCCCAATTTATATTTCCTATAACTCATGATTTTCCATAATTTGTAGTATGGTGTGTGGGCAGGTAATTACCCAATGAGAAACCCATAATTGCTCAAAATGGTGAAACCCTATTTTTTGTAACTTCTTAGTCCATTTTAAAATCCCTATGCATATCTTTTCCCAGCTCTTTGCACCCATTCTCTAGTTAAATTCTATTGGAAATATATCAGAACTTAAATTTTGAAAAAATAATGGCTATTTTTTAATTATTCATGTCTGAAGGGACTAATATTCCCACTCACATTATGGCTTACCCTTCATCCATGTTTCTAGAATTTTCAAGGCAAATCATACCCATTTTATGCTGTATTTTAGGGTATCAGAGTGATGAGAAAGTGGATGAATTAGTTGTATCTTTTTTGTCAACTTTTTGTCCAAATAAGAAACCACAAATCTTATTCAATTTCAACTAGTTTTTATCTAAGGCCGTTCATGACTAGTTTCTTAAATTTGGAGTTGAAAAAGCTTTTAAATATCAATCAGTCCTTGTGCATTTGCTTTTGTATTATGAGTTAGACAAATTCCCAATACAATTGCAAAAGCAGGATCTTCAAGGGAATCAATGGTTTGTGATTCACTGGATGTCTTATAGTCTATTGATTAGTGATATTCCTCCCAAAATTTCACCTGAAATCAAAAGGATTATGCAGCTTAGTGAACAAACAAGGCATAGTGATTGGTATTTGTACCAACATTTTACATAAAATAGATTGTATGGGTGTGAACTTCCACCCTATAAGTGGCCATTTTTTTGCCCATGCATATTTTTGCACTTGAATTCATGGGACAAGGCCTTAATGTAGATCAAGTGCATTTTTTTACCTAGAAGGAAACAAACCTTGTTTAAATTGAAGGCATATGTAGGGCCATTTATAGTGAATTGAAGGTCAACAAACAAAGAGGTGAAATAATTGTTCGCACAAATGAAGTTTAAATTGGGGGTTACTTGGCCATATGAACCCATTGGGAGAATTTCAATCATCAGATTTGAACAAAAATCCCCACCTTGTTTTCATTTATCCAAGCCTGAGATAGAGAAGTTTGCTAATAAGGACACCTGGGAGGAAAACACTTTGCAGGAAGTGACAAAAGAACAACCTGTGGAGCAATCAACAGGATATAAAATTTTGGTTACACCTCCAATGAAAGGAAAAGAACTTAAGAGGGCAGACCAAAGCTTATCATAGTCATAAATGGAATAATTTAGAGTGTACAAGAGAAAGAAGGAAACTAATATGGAGGGAGCAGTATCAGAAAGTGTCTCCTCCAACCTTTTTTCACCAGCTATTATTGTTTTAGGTGAGTCTATTTTTAGAATGCTATAATTGGATCCAGGGATAGAACAATCGTATCCCTCTTGTTATTCTAACCAAAACATATTTTTGAGTTTTTGGAAGTGAAGAAAAAGAATGAGGTTTTGAAGGAAGTAACTTATACCAAGTTTTGGAAGCAAACTTCTTCTAGTAACAACATGTTTCTTTCAACTCTTAATACTGAAAAAGGTGAATTTAAGTAGCATTTCTTGAACCCAAAGTTTCTTCTCCTAGAGGTGCTAGAGATTATAATACTTCTATTTTATCTTTCAATACTAAACATATCCATCCTATAGATCAGATTGATCTGCATAGAAAACTGGTGAGATGATCTATTCCTTTCACACTAGTTTTGCTTCAAATGTAACAAAATTGCACAATTTTTTGAATAATACTATTGCAGAACTTAAAATGGAATTTTTTTTTTTTTTTCTCTAGTGAAGGATGTTAGGATCAAACCATTGGAATACCTTGTAATTAAATTAGGTTTGAATCCCAAAAATATAGATGCAACTTAGGAGATTGTTAAGAAGAAAAATGAAGATATTCAAGCACTTAGAAGACAGTTGAAGCTTCCCACAATAGCGCATCCCCAAACACAAGAAATTGGGGAATTAGAGAAGGAGAAGGAAGCTATATAATCCTATCTAATTGAACAGAACCTGCAGATTCAGAAAATGCAAGAAAGGATGGAATAGTTATTAAAATAGAAGACCCAAACCAATAGTGTAGTAATTCCAACAACAGAAATAGGTTATGCAGAAGATATTACTACAAAATTTCTATCACAAGCATTATCTTCTCTCAAAATAAAGGGTTTTGAGATGGCAGATTAAAAGAAAAATTGGACAGAGTTAAGATGAACAAAAATGAATCAAACAATGACTTAGTCAAGGAAATAAAGAAAAATACAATTTTACAAAAATAATTAGAACAATATTTGAGTAGTTCTAATAGTATTCAATGTTTATCATAGGCTAAATAACAAATTTGGATAGAAATTATGTCATCTGTGTCTGATATTTTGCAGTCCAAAGAGATTATTGTAGAACAAGGGGGGTTGATTGAAAGAGAAAGAAGTTATTATTGACATCAAAATACAATTGGGAAATAAACTAGACCAACAAGTTAGATAATAAAACCTCTAAATAAAAGGTCCATAGAAGAACTTGAAGAACTAGGAATTGTATACTAAACACAATTTGTTATTCAGACTAGAAAAATTCTCATGAAGAAAACTTTGATGCTAAAGAAAAATGAAAAGTGTGAAAATCTTCTAGTGCAAATCAATAAATTCTACAGAAAATTTTCTATTCTGCAAGAAAGAGGTCTTCCATCTTTTAAGAATTCACATGGTCAGATGGTAAAAAAAGAACAATATGAAAGATTGTTGAAGAGAGAGGCAGGGGACAAGACAAAGTTTGTTGGAATCGAGGGAGAGATTAGCAGTCATAATCTACTTCAAATTTTAGATGATGACCTTTTCATCTGCTACAAAATAAAACACTTGTTCATAGTAAAACCTTCTTATGACAAGTATACTTATGTAGATGAATCGTGTAGACAGATGACGAATCTCAGTTACCAAACAAATGAAGAATGGGAGCAGTTGGTCAATTTTTTTCAATAAATTCATCTTATCAATGCAACGCATTAGCCACAGAGCACAACTATTAAGCATTTTGAGCAACAAGAACATAGCACTTTCAAATATATTGAACTTGAACGCAGAAATCAAGCGCAGTTGCAAGCATTTTTGGAGCTGTTTTTTGAGAAAATTTCTATTTTTAGTTAAAATCAATGTTGCGAACATCTTGATAACATCCCAATTTTCTCAAAATCATGATTTTTTGGACTAGCGAATGTTTTCCGATTTTTACTGATATTTTGATGGTATCTTGATTTTACTAATGCTTGCCAATTTTTACCAACATTTCCTAGTTTTTACAATTTTTTGGTTTACCGGACCCTTGAAGATTACATCCCGATGTCAATGTTTGCAACACAAGTTAAAAGTTGTTTAAACAATATCCAAACCTTTGGATAAAGAATACTTTAAATGTAAATATTTTAAGAGATATGATATTTTGTAAAGAACTCTATATATACCTAATTTTTGAATAAGAAAGGGTTGATACATGGAGAAAGTTTTCGTAATATTGTTGTAATACTTTCAACTTGATAGAATGAAGGACTTCTAGTTTTCGTTCATGACACCAATTTTGTACTTGTGAGTTCTTCTTGTAATTTCATAGTCAGCTTCTGCGTATATTTGGGAATAGTATAAGACACTAAGAAGGGCTAGATTGAGTATCAATCTCCCTAATGTCCCTCTGCAAAGTTATGTTCATAACTTAGTTAGAAATTGAACAATATGTTTAATTTACTGCCCCAAAAATCCTTAGATTGTTGCTTCTAGGTTGTACTTGGATTGTGTTGACTATATATGTTCATATATACGTTTATGCTATTCTTAGATGATTAAATTTTGAGGGAGAATGTTTAGCCTTCTAAATTCCTCTCAATTCCTTTTTCAATTCCTGTTAATTCCTCACATTGATTCTTCAGCTCAGTTCTCTAGCTGAAGACTTTCTACAAATAAAAAACATGGGGGATCAAAAAAAAATTGAGAAGCACAAACATAGGTAATAATGGATTGAGAAGCAAATGTTCTAACAACGGATGTTGTAAAAACAAATTTTGTAACAACAAATGCCATAACAACATGTCAATGCTAAATTTGCTGAAAATGTTGTAACTGTAGAAATTCCTTGTAGATTCAAACTTCTTATGTAATATTCTAAAACAAAAGATTTGAATCTACACTACTTATCAGTGGAAACAATTTAATTGATCGATAAATCACAAAACATGAGATAGATTCAATCACATATGCTCAAAGATTTATCTAAGGGGAAAGTACTGCTCAAAATCCCTTCCAGTTTGTATATTAGATTAGATCAAAAAATAGAGAAGAAAATACAATGCTTTTTCAACCTGAACAATCTCTACACAAGTAGAATCTATCTCACTGCCTCACAAGTTAACTCTGGCCAATTATTAGCCAATTATGTTGCCTAACAAGCTCATAATTCCTTGAATTGTTTCCTTGGGAATTAGCCCCCTATTAATTAGGGAAATTCCCAATTAGAATTGCACAATCCCTATAGGCCCTTCTTTGACTACCTGCCCCACCTGTACAACTCGAAAAATTATACAACTGATAGTACACTTCCCTTGAACTCCAATATCAATTGGGTAACTCGAGTTTGATGCATGCATGAGTTAATTATGATTGATTTATGAGTTAACGGGTTGAACACATGAAGATACATCCCACTACTAGACCTCCTACTAGATCCTCCAACAGTTGGAACTAGTTTAATTGACATTAGCTTAGTTTAACTGAATTAAACTATTACAACTCAAATTAATCTCAACCTAGGCTCCTAAAATTTATGAACCACTCTACATGACTCAAGTTAGGCCCTCAACTCGAATTATATGAGCCAACTAAGTAAAATTAACTTAGTTAACTCATTCTTGCTGTCTTGTGATGTGGAATTACAATTTTCTCCTAATTTAATTCAAGGGAAAATTAAATAAGAATTTTCTTGTTGTCTTGTGATGTGGAATTACAATTTTATCCTAATTTAATTCAAGGGAAAATTAAATCAGAATTTTCTTGTTGCCATTTTCAACAGTAACAACTAATGCCGTAACACTCATTACTATTGAAAATGTTGAAACTGCTGTAAAATTTGAGGCTATAATGGCTGCGACTATTGAAACAATGACCATTACAATGGATGCTATAACAACTAATGTTGTAACAACGGATGCTATAACAATAGATGTTGTGACAAATGAGGGGGTAGAAATCCATTTCATCTTGCTCGTCAAAGCTTGAAAGTGGGCAACCAAAGAGGTGTTTCTGCCACCCAACACTACACCATCACTTGGGGGATTAAGAAAACAAATTGAGAAGCATAAACATAGGTAACAATAGGTTAAGAAGAAAATGTTGTAATAACATATGTTGTAACAACAAGTCATTTCATCTTGCTTGTCAAAGCTTGAAAGTGGGCAACAAAAGAGGTGTTTTTTAGTAACTTTGCATTTATGCTATTCTTCTTCTGAAAAATCTATAATAAAATTGTTGGTTTCTTTCATTAACAAATTTATTAATTTAGTGTGAATAATTGAGATACCTGTGACTTTTATCTAAGAAACCTTAATGAAACACTCTGCAGTCTTTGCATATTATTTTATTTCATTTCATGCTCTTTGTTGTAGATCTAGTGCATATGATTTTGTTTAGACCCATGCTTTAAAACTTGAATTTCTTTATGTTCTTCTCTCCATACCACAATGTAAATTTTAAAGGTTGTAAACATAGATAAGTAGGCCAGTTGAATTTATTCATTAATTTCTCCAAAAACTAGTTCACATTGCTTCTATAGGTCTATCGCCACCTTCCCCACTTGTCTGATTATTTTAGGATTAATAAGGGTCTGATAGAGATGGAATAGTGAGAAGACTTTTGTTGTATTCTAGAATGTAGGAAGAATTATATTTTGAAAAATAACCAAGTTGTGTGCTAACCATACTCCCCATAGGGCTATAAAGGGAGGTGTCATATAGAGTTTTAGGTCCTTTCTTTCAAACTAGGCCTTCAAAGTTAAAACATGCTCCAATACATGCATACATTGTAAATGTTCCTATTCTAATAGCCATGTCCCTACATATTCTCCTTTTCCTCTATCTTTTCACCAAAACCCAATGTTTGGGACTGTAAAATACATCAAGAGGAGGGATTTCTTCCACCTTGAGGATGATTTCAGACAAAGGGAAGGCCAAGATGATCTCAATTTATTTTGTAGCAACAAATTTATCAGTAGCCCTATTAGTGAATGAGCTCTATGCAGTGTTCTGGGGTGTGTTAATGTTTTCTCCATTTCAACATCTTTTGCCCCTCGCTGTCCTCGAAGTTGTTGATCAAATTGTTTCCATTCTTCATCCAAATGATTCTTGAAGGGAGATTCACCAGTATGTACTTTTATGGACATATCTTCCGCTTCAATCTCCTTGGAAAATTTTTCTGAACTCTTCTCTAACTTCTGCTATGAGTTTTGCTCTGAGTTGTGCTTTGAGCCTTGTTTTGAATTATGCTTTGAACCTTGTTCCGAGCCTTGTTATGATTTGTGTCCTAAATTCTTTTTTGAATCCTATTGCGAGCCCTTTTTTGAGACTTGCTCTGAATCCTATTCCTCTTGGATAATCAGTTGAGGGATCCTCAACAGATCCAAAGGGACATTTTTCAGTATTCTTTCTCTGTATTGTCGGAATTGGGTCAGCCTTTCTGGATCCAGTATTAATGTGAAAAAATGTTTTACTTGTGAATATAGTTCAATAGATTCAAATAGGTCATCATAGTCGTCATCTTCATGATTGAACTGTCTAATTTTCACTTGGGCAGTGAAATTCTATGCAACTTTGTTAGGGTCGAACTATCTGCCAAGAATGGTTGCAAGTTTCAAGCATGTAATATGATTGATTTCAAGCGCAAAATGCTTGAAATAATGTAGTGCATAAACACTGCATTGGAGGGGGAATGAAGGCCAAAGGGACTTCTTGGATTCCTTTAGGGTTTTTGTTAGCCCATGCCCTACAGTTTGATAGGAAATCTCCCTAGCAAGTAATTTATCTGGGACACACAATGGGAGAGCATGGGGACGTGCTGGGCTTCCATAGACTTTGACATAGGTAAACACCTCTTCTCAAAACCACCTACCTATTCGTATGAAATCAATTTTGGCCTCATTAGACAATCTTGGAGCCCTTTTGTAAAAAACGGCTTGGTGGATGGGTAGCATAACTCCTTGGCAATTTTTATAGAAATGGGTGTGGAAATTAGATTCCCACAGGATTTTATGGTATATATGGATGGGAGTGGGATCTTGAAGGTTCCATTTCCATCCCATGGTTGGGATATTGGTAGTGAAACAGACTGCATCCATAATATATGCACTCATACAAAATGGTGGAACTACTCTAGTAGTGAAATACCGATGTTGCCTAAACTCTCAGATTTGGAAGGCAATGTTATTAGACATGATAGTGCCCCAATTCATTATAAAATAATTAACTTTTGCATCAATTAGAGGAACCCATTCAACTAATAACTTAGGTGTATTAGCATTCCCAGACAAGCTGCACATCGTAGCTGCGATATAAGAATAGGGAGCAACAAGAGAATATATAGCATACATAACCAATTTATCATGCTTGTGTTTGTTCGGGTAGGATCTCCATTGTTTGATTGGGTATGATGCCACTTCATTCTCACTTGAAAAGTGATCGAGGAAGGCTTTGTCATACACCTTATGTGGGTAAGGTATATGGTACATTTTCTTCAAGTCTTCAGCTATAAAGGACCCGATAACTATTTTCCTTGAAGTCAGGAATGTCCGATCGACAATGGTAATATTCTCAATTATCCATTTTACCATGTCGGTATAAGGAAAAATCTTGGGCCGAACAACAATTCTGTGAAGAAAAGAGATTGCAACTTCATAGTGGGAGGCTTTATAAGAAGAAGTAGCGTCTGCAGTTGCCACTCTTTGAATTATCTTAGGATCCTCGCTCTTTAGCAATTGGTACATAGATTCCCATGAGGAGGTTCTGCTATTGATTGTGCATGTAGTATCTGAGAAAAGTAAGGGAATTTCCGTTATATCAGGATAAGAAGGTGTGATTGTGAAGTCTCCATAGTTTTCTTTCCTTTCTTTGACTTAGTCATCCTGTTACACAAATTCTTCTCTGATTAAACTTGCAAATTGGAAATGCAGAGGAATGAAGAGCAATAGGTGTGAAATGCGGAAGCATTTGAACATACAAGGATTGAAATGATGGGAAGCATAGTTTAAATGCGAATCATTATATATAGGCTATCAAATCACCTTGGGCTTTTAAATCATAAATACCATTAGAATTCTTTAATAACTAAAATCATGGGTTCACGTGGTTATTTATTATCGCATTAATATATCACATCACAGAACCTTTCAAAGTGCATAGAAAACCTATTTACATATGCTCTGCCGATATGGATAGTGATATCGGTATATCGGTTCATTGGTTATGGGAGATGTACGATGTGATGATTGCAATATCACAACCGAAGGTTTTGGAGTAGAGGAGAATGGATATGTAGCCAAAGGATTTTCGTGATTGAAAATCACGAGAAATGACGCGGTGTTATAGCGAGCCTGATTGATGATTAACAAGCACATATTTTTCTTTAAGTTATTTAGCCTCATGATTTTATTAAAGCGCACCTTTTAAGAAATAGCTATATCGCAATCGGAGGATCGGAGGTGAAACAAGTAGGGATCCTTTTGCTAATTTGCGATTTAACCGGACGTGAGATGTTATAGAATGCGTTAATTGTTTTATCGGGTCCGGATATTTATATTGCATATCGCAATTAGAATGGTCCTCAGGATTTTTCATATATTGTGTTTTGCTATAAAATTGTGATGCAGGCAAGTTCCGACGTAAAGTAGTTTTTTGACAATACTTAAGCCTTTTGAGATTTAGACATGTTTGGTTCTCAAGGCTATTCTTTATCACATCACATGTTTCGAAAGGATAAAATGAGGCATTGTTCATTGAGACTTGTGAAATGCGATATGTTGATATTTTGTTTTAAGGTAGGCTTATTCAAGTCGTTCGGGCCTAATGACTTTGTATTTTTTTATTCAAAAGAAATCAAATTTATCCTTTTAAAACTCTAAACTATGCTATTTTCCTACGTTTTTTAAATTTTAAAGGGCCCCCATTTATTTATATAATAATTTCCTAAGAGATTTATATATAAATAAATGGGGGGGTTGTTGTACATCAAAACAATTGACGATTCATTGTAAGAACCAATTATCTCTGATTTAAAATAATGAAATTTCTAAAACTTTCACAAGTAAAAATATTTCAAGAAAGGAAGAATATTTTCGAAATATTTAGATAAGTAACATTACTCCGAATGTAAAAGTCTCACTTAATCATAATTCATTTTATACCCTCTTATAACTGAAAATAATTTTTGTCTATATCAGTCTTTAATTGGTTGTAAAGATAAAGTAGGGAGAATTTTACAACTTAGCGTTTTGATATTCTCATTTTTCATATGTAGAGCCACTACTGCCAGCAAGCGTTCATAACCTCGATAGGGTTACCTTTTAACCATCAATGATTCAGAATCCCATCCATTTAAGCGTGCAGTCTTTATAGATAATTACAAAATTATATGTATATTTCATTTTTTCTTTTTATTTATTTTCTTTTCTTTTGATAATTTTTTTGCATTACCTAAAATCCATTGTCTTGGTTTGGTGACCAAAAATTGACAATGCCATTCACTGGTTGTAATTGAACTGAACAAGCTGGCTCTTTATGAGACCCCTTGTCTTAAGATTAAAATAATCATAAACCATTACCCTAGTTTGGTATTTAGTGTTGGTAATGTTAGTCTATTACTTCCCTATGAACATGGTAAGCTCGCTCGTGATGAGACCTCTTATCTTTTAAGGTTAATATATTTTTTAATTACACTCTAGAAAAAGTAAATTTAATGGATGGGGAGAATCATTGACTCCTTGAGAGTTTTGGGTGACAATTTTAGAGTTGGAGATGCTTAGATGTAAATAGTCTTTACTTTGTTAAAGATAATCTTTCTTGACTACTAATAGAATAAAAGGATTTTATAAAGTTGAGGGATTTTTAAAGAATTTACAACTTCGATGGAAAAATAAAATTCTAGAGTTTTATGATACTTATCTAATTTTCCAATGTTGTGATCATTTCCTTAATAATTCCTACTTTCAAAGTGAAATATCATGAAACATTTCAAGAGATTTCATTGTAAGACCAAAAGTAATGCCATTTGACATTATTTTCCAACATAACTAGAAAGGTAAATGCAATAATGTTATAGTAGAAGATATAATCTTCTAAGAAAATATATTTTTCGAAATAAGCTCATTGATAGGAAGATAATCTCTTTTTCCTGATAAATCTTGCAATATGAATGTTGATGGGCCTAATTGTTAACCATTTTGAAATGGTCCAAGCCACATTTTATGGAATTTAGTATGCTTTCCTTTTTCCTCATGTGCCTTGTCCCATTTAAGGAAGAGATCTCCAATTTGAAAAGATTTTGTGGAAACAGAACTTGAATCAAAAGAAGATTTGACTAGCCGCTGATGGCGAGCATGTGTAAGCTTGAATTTCTCTCTTTCTTCTTATAGTTTAAGAATTTGAGACTGTCTGAGCTATAAAGAAGAAGAAGGTGTTTCTTCGATAAATTGGAATAGCTCCAATGAGGGAAGAGTTAGATTTGAAGGGATAATAGCCTCTTTCCCATATACTAGATTGAAAGGAGACGTGCCTATTGAGGCCTTCTGAGTTATTCAATCTTCCCAAAGAGAAAATGTCAAAGATTTGTGCCAATTATTTTGGCTCCGATAAACATTTCTTTTAATAATTCTTATGAGGTTCTTATTGGTTGATTATGCTAAACCATTTCCTTGCAGGTAGTAGTTAACATAGTACTTAAGTTTAAAACCCATCTTAGGAGAAAATTCAATCATATTATTTCCTCAAAAGTAAGATGCATTATCAAACATAAGTGCAGTTGGTAAGCCAAATCTAGTAATAATGAATTGATCAATGAATTCAATGATAACATCAAAATTGACTACCTTTAGTGGAATTGCTTCCACCCACTTAGTAAAATATTCTGTAGCTGTAAGGATATACTTATGTTGCTTTGAAGAATGAGGAACAATCTCACCTATGATATCCAATCACCATTGTTCAAAAGGTTATTCAATGTTGACCGGTTGCAGAGGTAAGGCTGGTTTCTGTTGTCTTCCAGTAGCAGTGTGGCATATTTTTTCATTTCCTCACGTATTCATTGGTATCCTTGAACAAATTTTGCCAATAGTACCTAGCATGTAGGATATTATGTGCAGTAGTATCACCTCCAAAATGTCCACCAGCTGGTCCATCGTGGAGTTCCTGCAAAACCTTTTGTGCTTCAGATTTTTTAAGGCATCTTAATAATACATAATCATAATTTCTCCTGAATAACACATCATCAATGGTTTCATATTGATTTTATTTTAATCTTTAATCCCTTTTCCTTTTGTGATTGAGTTCAGGGGGAGCATATCCGTTTTTCAAATAGAAAATGAGATCAACATATTGGGACTCCAAATCATTTAGGCTTACTTCAAATATGTGTACAGCATTACCTGAGTCCTCATCTACTGGTAGGTTGGAAGCTCCTGTAAGAAACCTACAAAAACCTTGACCTTTGACAATTTTGGCTGGTTTAATGTCAATATCATATTCTTGCAAGGTTGTTACCCAATTTTCCCTTTCTTCCCTACTGCCTTTTGCATAAGCAATTGTTTCACTACTGAGAATGGGAATATTATTTTAGTGTGTGGTTTTAGGAGAAAAGGCCTGAAGTGATTTATAGATCTGAAAACAACAAAATCTTTCTTCTCCACCTCTGAATAATTTAGTTCAACACCTTGAAAATTAGAACTAAATAAAGAGATGGATGCTTCAATTTGATTATCATTAAGTTGTGATATAACAACAACATAAGATGTTTGAGAAGCGAATGTGTACAAGATGAAATGATTGGAAAAATTTGGAGTTGTTAAAGAGGGATAATTCATAATGGATTGTTTTATTAAATCAAAATCTTCCCTTTCGTTATGTCCCCACTTAAAGATTGAATTTTTCTTAATCATGGTTTGTAATGGTAAAACAATTTGGGAAAAGTCAGGAACAAATCTATTAACAAAATTTATCTGACCTAGAAAGGATTGCATAGATTTTTTATTGTGGGGCAAAAGAATTCCAGAAACTTCTTTTATTCTATCTGGATCGATACAAATGCCATTTTTGGATACAATAAACCCTAAAATACTACCTTCATCTAGAGAAAAATAAGATTTCTTTGGATTTAATGAAATTCCATACTTTTTGTAGTGTTCAAAGATCTGCTTCAATTCATGTAAATGGTTGTTTCTCTCCTTGGAAAAAATAATTATGCCATACAAGTAAATGACAACAATTTTGTTTATCAGACCTTTGAAGGTTATATCCATAGCTCATTGGAAGGTTGCCCTTGCCTTTATTAAACCAAAAGACATTTTCTGGTAGGCATAGGTCCCCCATTTAGTTCTAAACATAGTCTTTAATATATCATTTGGATGGATCAAGATATGGTTATACCCTAAAAAACCATCAATAAAATACATTAGTTGTGAACCAACTATTGGTTGCAGTATTTGCTCCATAGTTGGTAATGGGAAATTGTGCTTCTGAAAATATTTATTGAGATTTCTAAAATCTATGCAGATGTGAATGTCACCATTCTTTTTACTGATATGTACTAAGCTAGAAACCCATTTTGAATGCCTAACAAGAAAGATAATATTGATTTTAAGGAGTTTATTCAACTCAAAATTGATTTGACTTTCTAGATTGGGGTGAATTTTCCTTAATTTCTATTGTACTGGTTTGTCATTGGATATCATGGGAATAATGTGTTGTATGATTTAGGTATCATATGTTTTAAGATCGTCGTAACTCTAAGAAAATATAACTTTATAATTTTTTAACAAATGAATAAAGGCTGATCTCTCATCAGGTGAGAGACCAAGTCCTAGATTGATGTTTCGTGGTTTCATATCAGTTCCAAGGTTTACTAGTTCAAACCTTAAGGTTGAACTTTGGAGTTTAGAATTAGTAACCTTATTAAATCTCTCTTTTAGATCATAAGGATCTTCAAGTTTTACCACAAATTTAGGTAAGGGATTCTCATTGGACTTCTGTTTCAACTGATTATCATTTTCATTTTCATCAATTATCTGATCATCATATGATCCTTCAGATGTTAAAAATATTAGGATATCTTTGTCTATCATTAAACACTCGCCAATTGGTGACATTATCGGAAATGGATGGTCGAAAAATGAATTCTATGGAAAACCTATCTGGACTGTAATCCTCTCATGGTATAAGCTTGGATGCTATGTTAGCCAGAAGGTCAGCACTTGCATTTTGAAGTCTAGGGATAGGAGAGATGTTGAATGCTAAAAAATGTGAAGTAAGATCCTGAAATAATTATTGGTAATGTTTTAAATGTCCAAAGAGACAATGAATGGTGTTTCTTACTTGTTTGATAACAATTTCAGAATCTCCAAAAAATTGAAGATATTTGATATCAAGACCTATTGCTTTATACAAACATTGGATCAACGCCTCATATTCAACAATATTATTTGTGTATTCAAATTCCAACCTACATGCTAGCATTGTTTTTTCTCCTTCTAGACTAAGTAATATACAATCGACTCCTGCACCATCATTGGATTTAGATCCATCAAAACATACTGTCCAAAACAATTTTTTAACTAATGGTTTATCTACAAGATTTATAGATCTGGAAGAATCTATTTGAGAAAAGTTCTCAATCTGGGAATTAATAGAGTTATCCAGAAAATGTGACTTCTGTGCATTGGAATTCCCCAAAAATGACTCAGCAAAGTAGTTTGAAATGACATTATTGTTAAAAGAAACTGGTTCATTTTCATCTTCAAAATCAGTCGCTATATGCTTCAAATGTTTTTTAGTCAATTCTGATCTGATTTGTCTCTTCGTAGTAAGGGAGACAGATGTGAGACCCATTTGTTGCAAAATAGCCATAAAGTTTCTTAGACCAGTCTCTACTAATAATTAAACCATAAAATTTGGGAATATCAAAAACTAGTATGTTAATAACTTGACAAAACTTTGGATTAGAAGAAAGTCTAATGGTAACTGAATTCGTTTCCCCCAAGGCTTTGATTTTTTTTATTTATCAAGTTGAACAAAGTGAACTGCAGACCTGTGGGTTGAAACATTTAATTTGGTGCATAATGATCTTAGCATTATGTTTGAAGAGGTCCTCAAGTCTATTAAGTAGTTGTGCATATTTTTATTGAAGATTTCATAAGTTAAGAGGAAAGGGGGAGTATGTGAGTTATATTTATCGCCAATTAAGATAACATAGGTACGATCAACCTTATTTGATGAATCACTGGGAGGCTTATCCATTCCTCTAGAAGTTTTGGATATTACAACAATAGGAAGGCGAGAAGTAGGAACTGCATTCAATTCTTTTAGTAATAGCTTCTGCTGATGTTTAAGCTTACTGAGCTCATGAAGAGAGATATTTGCTCTTGATTTCTTCATGTCCTCCACTATGTTATATTCCATGGTATCAACAACTACCAAGGCTTTGGATGAAGATGGAGGACTAGATGAGGATGGGGTTGATTGAGAAGATGTAGGATAAGAATTTTTACTGACCACTTTATCCCTAGTAGAAGAGATTGAGGGCTTTTGCTTTCGGTTTGATTGTGTTGAATCAATAGGGCCTTTACTCGTAGTTCTAACAGCTAAAGCTTCTTGTTCATCTTCATCATTGGAGGTAGGTAGGATAAAAGTACACATCCCTTGTAATTCAACCAATTCTTCATCTTCAGTATCATCATCAGATAATGTCGTTCCTTCATCATCTTCATCTAAATCAGACTCAACATTGGATATTGTATTTGGAGGTTAAGGATTAGATGTTTGATTCCTCTTGAATGATCGAAAAGTTTTCTTAGAAGAGGATTCAACTACATGTTTCTTAATTTCTACCATCTCATTTGACATGGTTTTAAGGACTTTTTGCAGGCCTTCAACATCAAAAGGATCCTTAGGGGCTTTCTTCTTTGATTCATCCTTAAATGTGACCTTTTTCATCTTTCTTTCTTCTTGGGCAATCTTATTTTCCAATGCAACTATTTTCTTTTCTACAGACAGGGCTTCTTTCATGTTTTCTACTAAAGTAGCCTTATTGGCTCTATCCAGAAAAATCACTATATTTTAAGGAAGATAATAAATATACTACTTGATATAAACATCAACACCAGGGCTTGATGTGGCTGGTATTTTATTTAGCAATTTATTGAACCTAGAGTTGAAATCTTTGATATTTTCTCTTGACTTAGCTTTTAAATTATAAATATCATTAATAAGGGATGAAATTGTGTGGTCATAACCAAATTTAGCTAAGAATTGTTCTTCAAACATGTCCCAATTAGTAATAGACCCCGGTGGTAATGAAAAGTACCATGAACTTGCTAATCCTTGGAGGGTGTAGGGAAATAATCTTACCACACAATCTTCTTCAACCACTCCATTAAGGTTAATGGCTTAAATATAATTATGGAGATGCTCTTCAACACGTAATCCATCATCAAGATTAAATTTTGGTACCATATTTCAGGATGCTTAGGTAGATCATGGAGAGGTGCTTCCATTTTCAAAGCTCCAGGATTGCTTCATGGTATGACTGGTGGTGGTGGTTGTTGTTGTTGTCTTCCTGCCATTATTGGAGTTTGGGAAGGGGAAAATATTGAGGGTGATTGTGTGGAATAAGAGGAAGGCTTTGTATTAGTTTTGGATGAACTAGCACCAATACCTTGATAAGAAGGGGTATTAATAGAAATGAATGGAGGAAATGAAGGTGTTTGTGGAGGAGAATTTAACAAAACCTCACTAGTTGATGTCTGTGACTCAGATTTCTTAGTATTCTTTAGGAAAGAAGGAAGAGGAAACTAAAATGGAGAAACGCCAAGCTTCTCGCTTTGAGAACGAGTTAGAATCCGAGTAGGTTGCAAAATAGAAGTAATAATTCCTTCAGAAGCTTCATATGGCACTGTATTTTCTGTAGAAATAGAGATTTATCCTAATTTGTTTATTAAAGTCTGGACCTCAGGTGATTCAAGATTATAATCTGAAGAAGGTGCTTCAGGAAATGTCCTAGGAGATTTAGGAGGTGATTTCTCAACGTCTGATCTAGAAATATGAGTTTTGGACGAAGATCTAGAAGTTGGAGGTGATATTAAGGGAGAGTAACTCTTGGAATGGCTTGTTAATTTAGATTGAGTTCTCTTTTCCATTCATAGTTGGTGGCCCTCCTTCTAGTGCCAAAATATTGAAGCCTTGAAAATCGCTTCAACAACATGGGGGAAAACCACCCAGTTAGGGACTTGAATACCATCCCTTATCCATTTGGAATAGTGGCTCTGTCTCAATATAAGGGGACCGGTTTCCCAATAAAAATGTGATAAGATGGATAAAGTGTTCATGTAAAAAAATTAAGTGATAGATGGGGTGGTTTATAAAATATAATACTTGTATATTAATTTATATATTACCTGGGGTTTACTTGTGTTTCTGCAATCTAGAATAATTATACATAGTGTATGATAATAAAGATTGATCAAACACTTACAGAAATGAAAAGATTTTAAGATAATTATTTTGATTAAATAGTTAATCAAAATATTTGATGAAACAAATATGGCATCAAATATCGTTCAAAAATTGCTCATATATGTATTACGGATGATAATTCAAGCTTGTTTAGAAATGAATTAATACAAAACTACATTAAAAGAGATACATATAACAAACGATACAAAGAGAAATGGCTATCAATTCATAAAAAACAAATATTGATAAAAGTACCCGATGCATATGACTTCGCTCATGAAATAAAGAGCTCCAGTCTAGTATTTTTCATTAAGATGGTTTCAAAAGTACAAAACTGCAAGCTTCCAAAGCCTTCTCCACAAAAATTCAGGACTCTGATCCAGTCATTCTACTAAGACAAACTTCAAGAGTACAAAAGTGCAAGGTTTCAAAGCTTTTATTTATAAAATTTGGGGACCCTTTCTTCATAAACATGAAAGGGTTTATATAATAAACATAAAGTATAAAAATAAACATTACATGAAATTTCTGAGGAGGTTAAAACAATTCTCCTTAAAATAAGTGACAAAAATACAGAAATAGAAATTGTTGAAATGACGAGCTCAAGAATGAAATTGTGTCTATTCCTTCATTCACTGTCTCAGCTCGTAAATATCCATCACTGGATTAACTTCAAGAGGTTGGACTATCCTCATGCGTAGTTGTCCTGTATATACTACATCTGAAGGCGTAGGAATCATATGGGTGGATGAGTCATCAAGGCAACGTAGCATTAGCCACTGTCTGTGTGGCTTCACCAGATATTTCCAATACACCTTCCAGTCGAGTTTGGTCAGTTGTTTAATTTCCTCTTCCCTTGCTTTTGAAGTTTCTTTCCATTGCCTTTCTAGGACTTTGATATTGGGAAGACTACCAGGTGGGCATTCTTGCATCAAGTTAGCATTGTGCAGATTATCATTGATAGTTTCAATGATATTATTTGTAGCATCAATTGCTCTGGAAATTATCTTTCTGCTTGCTTCAATTGAATGTCCCAATTAGTAAAGAGGATTTCCTTGTGTGATTCCTCTATTTTGGGAATATCTTTTGCTCCACCCTTTGGAGTATCTTGCCATGTTATGTATCCCGATATTTTATCATCAATATCATTGAAAGTCACCTTCAGATTAAATGATTTATTCATCAGTGAATCACTTGTAATACACATTTGATTGATGATTAGAAAAATTTTGAAAGAATGTTGCTTGTTGCCTTGATAACAAAGTGTTGAGCTCTAATGCTTCTTTAATAAAATCCTCCACTTTAGGATTATCCTTCAATTGATCAAGTGAAAACTGTAGCTTTTCTATTTGGATATCCTTAGTACTTGTCTCTGCCTAATACTGGAGCTTTAATTGATCAAAGCTCTGCTGTAATTGATTTGTGTTTGCATTGATGGTCAATAATTTGTCTTTGTTCTACCAATTGTTGTTCTAATTGCTGAATTCTTTCTTCTTTTTCTCTGACCAGTTGTATAATCTCAACTGCCTTGTCAATTGTAGCAGATACATAAGCACCTGTAATCTGTGAAAATTTTGTCAAATTGTCTGAGGGATCAATGGGAGTATCCTTCCATACTATATCCATAGGTTCATCACCAGGAATGACCGTTGATGATGGTTTTGTTCTTCTCACTTTCCTCTATTTTTTCACGACAACCCGATGTTTGGGACTATAAAAGACATCAAGAGGAGGGATTTCTTCCACCTTGAGGACGATTTTAGATGAAGGGAAGGCCGAGATGATCTAAATTTCTTATGTAGCGATAACTTTATCAGTATCCCTATCAGTGAACGAGCTTTGTCCAATGTTCTGGGGTGTGCTAAATGTTTTATCCATTTTGAACATCCTCTGCCCCTTTCTGTCCATGAATCTGTTGATCAAATTGTTTCCATGCTTCATCCAACTGATTCTTGAAGGGAGATTCATCAGTATGTACTTCTGTGGATATATCTTCCACTTCAATCTCCTTGGAAACTTTTTTTTGATTTATGGTCAGAATATTTTTTTGAACTCTTCCGTGACTTCTACTCTGAGTTGTGCTCTGAGGCTTGTTTTGAATTATGCTCTCAACCTTGTTCCAAGCCTTATTCTGATTTGTGCACTGAATTCTGTTCCGAAGCCTATTCCAAGCCATTTTCTGAGTCTTTCTCTGAAACCTTCTCCTCTTTGATAATAGGTTGAAGAATCCTCAGTGGATCCAAAGGGACATTTTACAGTCTTCTTTCTCTATATTTCGGAATTGGGCTAGCCTTTCTGGATCCAGTTTTAATGTGGCCAAATGTTGTACTTTTGAAAATAGTTCAAAAAACTCAAATAGGTCATCATAGTCATCATCTTCATGACTGAACTATCTAATTTTCCCTTGGACAGTGAAATTATGTGCAACTTTGTTAGGGTCGAATTGTCTGCCAGGACTGGTGGCAAGTTTCAAGCATGTAATATTATCAATTTCAAGCGCAGCATGCTTGAAATCATGTAGTGCATGAACACCACATTAGAGGGGTGATGAAGGCCAAAGAGACTTGTTGGATTCCTTTAGGGTTTTTTTTATCCCATCCCCTAAAATTTGATAGGAAATCTCCATAGCAAGTAGTTTATTCGAGACATACAATGGGAGAACATGGGGAGGTGCTAGGCTTCCTTAGACTCTGACATTGGTAAAAAGATCTTCTCCAAACCACCTACCTATTGATATGAAATTAATTTTGGCCTCATCAGACAATCTTGGTGCCCTTTTGTCAAAAATGGCTTAGTGGATGGGTAGCATAACTCCTTGGAAAATTTTATAGAAATGGGTGTGGAAATTATATTCCCACAGTATTTTATGGTATATATGGATGGGAGAGGGATATTTAAGGGTCCATTTCCACCCCATGGTTAGAAAACTGGTAGTGAAATGGATTGCATCCATAATATATGCACTCATAAAAAATGTTGGAACTACTCTGGTAGTGACATATCAATGTTGCCTAAACTCTCGGATTTGGAAGGCAATGTTATTAGACATGATAGTGCCCCAATCCATTATAAAATAATTAACTGCTGCATCAATTAGAGGAACCCATTCAACTAAGAACTTAGTTGTATTGGCGTGCCCAAACAATCTACACATCATAGTTGTGATATAAGAATAGGGAGCGACAAGAGAAGATATAAAATACATACATGATTTGTTATGCTTGTGTTTGTTCGGGTAGGATCTCCATTGTTTGATTGGGTATGATGCCACATCATTCTCGCTTGAAAAGTGTTCGAGTAAGGCTTTGTCATACACCTTCTTTGGGTAAGGTATATGGTACATTTTATTCAAGTCTTCAGTTGTAATGGACCCGATAATTGTTTTTCTTGAAGTCAGGAATGCCCAATCGATAATGTTAATATTCTCAGTTATCCATTTTACCATATTAGTATAAGGCATAATCTTGGGTCGAGAAGCAATTCTGTGAAGAACAGAGCTTGCCACTTCATAATGGAGGCTTTAGAAGAAGAAGTAGCATCTGCAGTTGCCACTCTTTGAATTATCTTAGGACCCTCGCTCTCTAGCAATTGGTACATAGATTCCGATGAGGGGTTCCGTTGTTGATTGTGCATGTAGGATCTGAGAAAAGAGGGGTCATTTCTGTTACATCAGGAGCAGAAGGTGCAGATTGTGAAGTCTCCATGGTTTTCCTTCCTTTCTTTGACTTAGTCATCCTGTTACACAACTTCTTCTCAGGTTAAACCTACAAATTGGAAACACAGAGGAATGAAGAGAAATTGGTGTGAAATGCAGAAGTGTTTGAACATACAAGGCTTGAAATGACGGGAAGCATAGTTTAAATGTGAATCAATCTATACAGGCTATCAAAGCACCTTGGGATTTTAAATCATTAATATCATTATAATTATTTAATAATTGAAATCATGGCTTCATGTGGTTATTTATTATCACATTAATATATCGCATCGTAGAAACCTTTCTTACAGTATATAAAACCTATTTACATATGCTCTGTCAATATACGATAACGATATTGGTATATCTATTCATTGGGTATGGGAGATGTGTTATGCGATGATCACAATATCAAAATAAGAGGTTTTGGAGTTGAGGAGAATGGATATGTAGCCAAAGGTTTTTCGCGATTGAAAAATCATGAGAAATGACGTGGGTTATAGAGGGTCCTACTGATGATTAACAAGCGTGACATTTTCTTTAAGTTATTCAGTCTTATTATTTTATTAAAGTGCGCCTTTTAAGAAATATCTTTATCGCAATCGGAGGTGAAACAAGTGGGGAGCCTTTTGCTAATTTGTGATTTAACTAGACGCAGAATGTTATAGACTAAGTTAATTGTTTTATCGGGTCTGGATAGTTTTATCGCATATCACAATCAGAATGGTCCTTGAGCTTTTTCATATATTTTGTTTCGCTATAAAATTGCGATGCAGGCAAGTTCTGACGTAAAGTAATTTTTTTACAATACTTAAGCATTTTGAGATTTAGACATGTTTGGATATTGGGGATATTCTTTATCTCATTGCAAATTTTGAAAGGGTAAAACGAGGCATTGTTCATTGAGACTTGCGAAATGCGATATGTCAGGATTTTATTTAAGGTAGTCTTATTCAAGTTGTTCGGGCCTAATGACTTTGTATTTGTTTATTCAAAAGAAATCAAAATTTTCCTTTTAAAACCCTAAACTATGATATTTTCCTATGTTTTTTAAATTTTAAAGGGTCCTCATTTATTTATATAAAAATTTCCTACATATTATATATTAATAAATGGGGGGGTGGGGGGGGGGGCCGGGGGTTGTTGCACAACACCACATTCCCACTATAAGCGTTTTTGAAATAGGTAGAAAAGAAACACTGATAGTTAGTCTATCAGCTAAAGCTACAATTAAGAGAAACAAGTAAGTTGACGATGACAGTGTCAACGATTTTCACTAGGAGATCCGAATGAAAGGAAATATCAACAAAAGGGCAGTTTTGGTGGAAAATAGATCTTGTTTTACAAACTGACCTATTTTGCCAGCTAAGATGTTGTGCTATCAGTTAGGGACATGTTTCTATTTTCGAGGAAGATAGTTTAAAAGATATTTCACTTAACTTATATATCAAAATATTTTCCAACAAATATTCTTAGGAAAAAACTGAATGTATTTAAATTTTTTTTCACATGCATGAACTTGGAGATATTTAGATATATTTATAACTATTGTAATTAATCTGAAGACTATTATTTTATAATTAGTTGATGTAAGGCTTATAAATTCACTTTTATAAGAATGAAGGAGGGTTGGATTTTACTGAAAACATTTACATTCTTGTAATTTTGAGCAGTCTTAAATATATTACAGTTTTTTTATGAGCGTTTGATAGGAAATTCATGTGTTGTAGTTCCCTGTCAGTTTTCTCTTTGTTATAAAAACTTTTCTTCATGTCTGTAAAATGTTAGTATGAGATCTGGATTCATTTATGCTCTTTCTCAAATTTCTCAGCCATTAGTATTTTTTACCTCAATCAGATATAAATTCTATCTCACTTCAGTTCTTTTCTTCCAAACTCTCAATTTGTCAAAGGATTTTCTACTATGATGATTTTTGTATCTTTCTCATTAGATCTGTAGCATTACTTATTAGAACTAGAATCCAAATTTTATCGTATGAACTAAATCAGACCACATAACTCAATTGTGAAACCTACTACTACTGTGACCTAGAGTAGT
Organism: Pinus taeda; assembly: GCA_000404065.3. Lineage (NCBI taxonomy): Eukaryota > Viridiplantae > Streptophyta > Pinopsida > Pinales > Pinaceae > Pinus > Pinus taeda. The sequence continues at coordinate 51,028 of APFE030788624.1, forward strand.
TGAGTTTTAGGGAGAGATCCCTCTTCGGGTTGAAGGGCTAGATTTCAACCTAAAAGAGGTTTGAGTTTACTTTATAGGTTTTCCCGTAGTCGAGTTTCCTCTAAGAGATAACATTTTGGTGCCATTGTCAGGGAACGCGAAACATATTTTCTCCCCAAACGATTTGATTGTTGAAGATCAGATCTTTGAGGGAAAAAAAATATTTGTATATTAGTTTGGATCAAAGATGTTTGCTCTGACGACTCCACATTACAATTTGAAGGGTTCTTATCGACGCAGTTCTGGCTCATACATGCATTTATACTCGGAGGAACCCTGATCCAAATCGACCTCAGATTTTTTCAAGCCCAGAAAAGTTATTCAGGAAAAAATCTCCGAAGGAAAAAAGTAGGATTAATTTAGAAAGATATTTTTCTCTACTTGCAAAGCTTGAAGATTTTGAAGTCTTGGTGTTAGATATTAAATTTAAAAGTAATTTACTCAAATCTAAGTCCGAAAGTAGTCTATCAGATACTGTTCTTGATCCAACAAATCTTAAGACCTTCATTGCCAGGCTCTCTACCTCTGAAGTAGAGCTATTACGATAAGATTTTTAGATTTGGTCTCATTTTCAGAAATTAGAACAAAGAGTTTAGGAACTTCAGGAAGCTACTGCTAAATCTCCAGCTTTTCCTTATTTCATCCCATCTTTGTTTGCCTCAACTACTCATCTATTCTCTAGGGGTTTCGAAAAGCCTATTCCTTAACCTGTTATTCCAATAATCCCACTGTATTTGACATTTGTTGCCTAACTCCTTCTTTTAGTGTAATTTCACATCCCAGACCTATGGCTACCTGATATTCACCTTTGGATCTTGGAGGTCAGATCCATGACCTCCCTTTGAATTATGGAAAATTTCTGATTCAGTTTGATGGTACAAGGTACAATACAACTTAGCAGCATCTAGAAAAGCTTAACAATTTTATAGATCTAGAAGATGTTGACCATGAGGATGTAAAATTGAGGCCTTTTCCACAAATTTTATCATGTGAGGTAAAGAAATGGTTCAGATATTTACCTGCAACAAGTATCAATAGCTTCTAGCAGTTTGAATAATTGTTTCTCGCTAGATGGGAAGTGAAGAAAAATCCCATGCAAATTTTAGCCAAGTATGATGCCCTTAGAAGGAATCCAGGAGAATATGTCCAAGAATTAATAGTTAGGTTTAACAAGGTCTATAGTTCGATTCCAACTAAGATCAAACCTCCTCCCGATTTAGCTTTATTACACTATCTCGATGACTTTGATGCTGAGTTTGCTTACCAGCTTTGTGAGAGGAATCCTTCTACTTTAGAGGAAATGCACTAGAGTAATGCAATTGGAGTGGAGGCTAATTTATTAACAAAGAAGGAAAAAATGAAGGCTAAAAAGAGAGTAGGTTTCAAAGAAGATCTATCTTCATATCCTCACTTAAAATTCAATGTGATGCTAAAAACAATGGAGAAGTCAGTGGATAAATTAGCTCCTCCTTGAAATGAAAATCAACCTCAAGTCAGGAATCTGAATTTCAGAAGATCCCAGACTACTCAAAATTGTCCTAGAGCGCAGAAAAGTCTCGAAGAACAAAAAACTACTGTTCGAACTCATTTCAAATAATATTTCATTGATGAGGATACCATTGATGAAGAAGATCATCAGATTGGGTGTCTCGATGATAAATAAACCCAAGTATTTTCCACCAAAGAAGAAGAAAAAGACAACATTAATCTTTTTGATTCAGTTGTTTATCAACAAGGGTATAATAATGCAGTAGCAGATTTTCAAAGGCAGTACAACCTCAAAAACTGGAATGTCCCTATCAAATCTCTGCCAAAAAAGACAACAACTGAACAACAAGTTGAACCTAGAAAAGAGATATTGAAGAAACCAGAGGAGCCTAATAAGGAAAATCTGAGAAAATTAGAAGAAGCAAAAAATGAGACCAATTATTTAGCAAAGTCACAGTCAGCCTTTAATTTGGAATCTGAAATAAGTATGTTGAAAGTATCTATTACTTTTGTTGAATTTTTGAGAAATGAGCAATATAGGAAAATGATTGTTACTATGGTTAAAATTTCAGAAACTATTCAAGTCAACACAAATTCACAAGATTCTTTAAACGTAGATGATGATGTTCCTAAATTTGTTTTCAGCCCACATGTCACTAGTTTAAATGATGAGGTTCCCCCATTTTATGCAGGTATGAATATACATGATATGATCCTTCAAAAAACCATGTTAGACTTCAGAGCTTCACATAACCTCATGCCTAAGTCAATCATGGACCATCTAGGACTCCAACTTACCAGATCCTACAAATATTTTTTCTCTTTTGATTCCAGAAAAGTAAAATTTCATAAGGCTAATAAAGGATTTAGTTGTCACCTTAGCTCAACTTTATGTTAAGAGTGTATTGATGGATATAGTAGTCATAGATATTCCAGCCAGATTTGGCATGTTTTTACCCCAATCTCAGGCAACAAGACTGGGAGGAAATTTACAAATGGACATGTCCTATGCTTCCATCCCGTTGTTTGGTGAAATGAAAAGATTATACCTAGAGGTCCAAATGTCCTATATGGTGAGCAGTAGAACCCAACCGATAATCATCCTATCTATGCAGTGGACATAGAACTAGAATCACATATTTCTTTAATGATTACTATTTTTCCGGAGAAACATCAACAAAAATGAAACTAATATTCAACAAGAACAGGTTCAAATTTTTTTAGATGAAGTCTAGAAATTACACTTTGATGGCTCTAATTGTGAGAAGGGGTCTAGAGAAAGAGTATGGGTTGTTTTGCCAGATTGTACAAGCCAATTACATTCATTTAAGTTGTATTTCGACTGTACACATAACGTGGCAGAATATGAAGCTCTCGTTATTGGGCTAAATCTGTTATGAGAGAAAAATGCATACAAAATTCACATTTTTGGGGATTCAGAGTTGATTGTGAACCAAGTCAAAGGTACTTATTAAACTAAGCATCCAAGAATGACAGCCTACAAGAATGAGGCATGGGATTTATTTATTTTTTAATTAATTAAATAAAAATAATTAAATTAATTAATTAATTAATTTATTTTTATGAACATGAAATCTCGCTGGTACCAAGAGAGGAGAATGGAATTGTAGGCCCTTTATCAATATCTTCTAGTGCCTTCATGATTCAAATTTATCCAAATGAAAAGTATGAGATCAATGTTAGACACAAGCCTTCTATTTCGAATAATACGAAGCATTGGCAGGTGTTTGAATATGATCAACAAATTAAAAGATTTCTTGAAAGAATAGATGAATTTCTTAGCACTCCAATAGAAAAGCATGAACATGAAACTACAAATAAGAATTCTGAAACAACAATATTTTTGAAAGTTGTGGCTAGACATGAAATTATTCAATTAAGTAACAATCTAATTCCTAGATGCTTGGTTCCTTTAGAAAGGTTGTTCAATTCTAATGATGTAGCAGTTAAGCCAAGAATTCTGTCGAGCGATGGCGAGATGGAAGATTACAATTTGGGGACTGACAATGACCCAAAGGTAGTCAAAGTTTCTAACACTTTGAAAAAGGAGTTGAAACCAAAATCTGTGGAATTATTGAAAGTGTTCGCTGATATATTTGCTTGGAGGTATGAATATTTGAAGATTTATGACCAAACCATCATCCAACATACTATACCACTTAAGGAAGATGAGAAACCCTTTAAAAAAAAGTGAAGAAGGATAAATCTGAAGCTATTGCCACTGATTGAGAATGAAATAAAAAGTCTGTTAGCTGAAAAAATCATCATTCCACTCAGATTTTCCGATGGGGTAGAAAACTTGGTGCTAGTGAGGAAGAAAAGTGGGGAAATTTTCCCGTGTGTGGATTTTAGAAATTTAAATAAAGTCTCACTGAAGGATAATTATCCTTTACCAAAAATGGATCAAATTATGCATAAGTTGGTTGGTTTGGAAAGGATCTCTATGTTGGATGGGTTCTAAGGATACAATAAGATCCTGGTTGACCCAAAAGATCAGGAGAAGACTTCCTTCACCATGTCATTGGGTACATTCATGTATTCTAAGATGTCATTCTAACTCATGAATGCCGGAGCTACTTTCCAGCGTGCAATGGATATAACATTTGCTGATGAAAGAGATAAGTTCATGGTAATTTATCTAGATGACATTATTATATTCTCAAAATCTAAATCTTTCCATTTGAAACATTTGAGGACAATTTTTAGCAATTGTAGCAAATTCCGAGTTTCTCTAATTCCAAAAAAGTCCCTTTTTGCCATGAAGGAAGGCAAGATGTTGGGACACACAGTATCAAAGGATGACATCTAGATAGAACCTAGCAATGTGACAACAATATAAAAGATTGAGAAGCCAATGAATAAGAAGGAGGTGCAAGCTTTCTTAGGTAAAGTAAATTTTTTGTGGCGTTTTGTTCCAAAATTTGCAGAAATTTTAAAAGTAATAACGAGTATGCTTAAGAAAGGGAGTGAGATTAAGTGGACCGAGTAAGCAAAGAATTATTTTAATGATATCAAGAGAGCTTTAGGCCAAGCACCTCTACTCATTAGTTTAGATTTTCAAAGGATTTCATGATTTTCTCTTTCACCTCCGAGCACATCAACTCTGGTGTGTTGTTTCAGAAGAATAAGACAGGTCAAGAGCAACCCATTTCCTTTTTTAGCAGGGTATTGAGGGATGTTGAATAAAATTACAACATTCTATACAAACATGCATATGTGTTAATCAAAGTGATTAAATATTTTAGTGTTTTTATTCTTCATTCCCATATGATTTCATATGTGCCAGATGCTGCAATAAAGAGTATTTTAGTACAGCCATACAGTGATGGCAGAAGAGCGATGTCGATTGCTAAGATGTTAGAGTATGACTTGGAAATCAAGCCTACCAAGTTAATTAAAGGACAAGGTTTGACTAGACTAATGATTGAAACAAATATTGATACTTTTGGTATAAATTCAATTATATAATGATGAGATCTTCCAGGTGAAGAATCAGTTGTTAAAACAGAAGATTGTTTCAAACAATGTCTGTGGTATGCTGATGTTGTTTACATTTTACAGAATTTACAAGTACCTCTAGGAATAGATAAGACATAGACTATATTTTTGAGATTGAAATATGTTAAGTATTGTCTTTTAAATGGTTATTTGTATTGGAAGGACTGTTACACAACATTTTGTCATTGTCCCTATACTCCCCGTTCCTTGATCATGGAGGACCTCTACAGTGAACCCCACATGCTTTGCCTTCATGGAGAAATTCCCATTATGTCCCTCTTCATGAGCAGATCATTTCCCTTTTGCACTATTTCCCCTGAAACTTATGTTTTTCCCAATTTACAAGACCGACACTAATGACCTTTGTCTCCCCCACGCTGATGTGTAGAGATTATAACTATTCCTCACGCTGATCAGTATGACTAAGCTGTGTTCTAGTCACGTCGGTCCTGTTATGGAAAGTTTTTTAAATTAGAGCTGAAGCTTCCAGTTCTAGAAGCTCTGTAACAGAAGTCTGGTAAATGGTTTGGCCGGATGGGGTCGAGGATGATAGTTTGGGCTCCTTTCCCCTATAATGATGGAACTACCTCAAGGGATAAGTACTTCTCCCATGAGAAGAGGATCCATCTCCCATCCATATTTCCTATATAAACCTCCCTTCTTCCAAAGCACAAACTAGTGACTAGTGTGAAAATCAGAGTTAGAGTTTTGGCTAAGTGTAAATATACTAGAAAAGCAAGCTATTACTAGTTGTAGCCATCTAGTTGTGTGAGGGAGAAGTGTGTTTGGTTTGGAGTGAAACCTAAGGGGAAAAGCCTTTAAACTATTATTTTTTGAAGCCATCATGGAGTGCTAGCAGAAGTGTGTGGGAACCTGGTCTTGTCAGAGGAAGACTGCGACGTCAAGAAGAATGGTTGTAATCTCTCTTTGATATTAATATATGCAACTATCGATTGATTTCCTACATGCTTTGTAATATTACATATTCGTGTCTTAATTCTTCTTGACTCATTAAGTAGGTTGAATTGTAATTTGTTTATTATTATGTTTGTGTGCTATTGTTGTTTACTTGTTTCAAGAGCTTGAAGAAGGGAGCGAGAGATTGTTGGAGAAAACAAGCGAGGAAATCATCAACCAGGATAAGCAACCAAGAGGCAGGCCCTCTTGATTGATTCTAACCTAAGGAAATCTTCCATAGAATGTATCTGTTGTGGCTAGATCCATTATCGGGATAGAGGAATTCGTTCATGTCCGCACTTATAATTTTACTTCACCACAAGGATCCTCAGCGTATTTTATTGAACTGCCTATTAGAAGACAAAGCCAATAAAATGAGTAAAGACTTTCATGAAGGAGTCCGTGGAGGACAACATTATTGGAAGGCCACAATAGATAAAATATTGAGAGCCAGATTTTATTGACCTACTTTATTTTCTGATGTTAGAAAAGAAGTAGCAACTTGTCATAAATGTTAGTTGTTTGAGGGTAAGTCAAAACTAATGTATTTTCGTTTGAAACCTATCTCCATGGGGGAACCTTTTTAGCAATGGGGCCTTGACTTTATAGGTCAAATTCATTTGGCATCGTCAACACAACATAATTGGATCTTAATAGGGACATATTATTTCACAAAATGGATTGAGGCACTTCCAAGCAGGAAAGCTATTGATCTTGTGGTTATTCAATTCTTAGAAAATTTTCTTTATAGGTTTGGTTTTACAAAGAGAATTATTGCTGATAATGCATAGTGTTTTAAATCTAAGAGACTAGTAAATTATGTGAAGACTACCACATCAAGCTTAGCCATTCCACTACCTATTACCCTCAAGGTAATGGATTGACAGAGTCCTCAAATAAGAGTTTGATCATAATTACTAAAAAATTGTAAGAAGACAACAAGAAAATTTGGCATACAAAACTCAAGTTTGCCTTATGGGCAGATAAAGTTAGTACTATGAGGTCAATCAACACTTCTCATTTCTAGTTGGTATATGGTGTCGGCACAATGTTTCCTGTTTCAATTAGAATGTCTGTTATGAAATATTTGCAAGAATTAGGAGAATAACCAAATCATCTATAGAGAAGGATAAATAAGATAATTTAGGTGCAAGAAACTAGAGAGAGTGTATGAAAAATCTCAGGAAGTACAAGATCATATTAATAAATTTTTTGACAAGAAAACTAAAGAAGATTACTTTCAATGCCAAGATTTAGTTTTAAAATGGGATGCTCGTATTGAGGATAAGGGTAAACATGGGAATTTTGACAACGTTTGGAAAAGGCCGTACCTAATTACAAATTTCTGTGGTAAGAACAGTTTCATCCTAGAAGATCTGTAAGGAGAATTATTGGCTGGAGGTCTAATCAATGGATGTTTCCTGAAACATTATATATCCTAAACAAAGAATGATTTCTAGGTTTCATTGCATATATCCATATATTTTAAAAATATTTTGCAGGCGTTGATGAAAATTCTAAGGAACTTGAAGCTCGAAGCAAAGTCCCTGAGGGTTTGCTGATATTCATCAAAGAATAAAGTTTTTTTAGAGACAATTATATTTTTTCAAGTTCAAATTCTGTAAAAGATCATCTCTTAAAAGATGAAGTTATTTTTTTTTGAGTCAGTGGAAGTTTTGTTTTGAAACTAGTATTTGTAATGGATGAGGCAACTGGTCTATGGGGTTCTTGTTGCCATGATTGAACGAAAACATCCCCGTGGAGCCTATTGTTATCACAATGAACTTTGGTTTTAAAGGTTTTTTAAAAAATGGTTGATAGTTTTAGTGTTAGCACTTTTGATGTAATAAATAGAGAAATTACTGATAGCAAAGCTATCAATTTTTTTTTGTGATCTGATATAGTCTGCTGAAGAAATTCACTAAAAATAGGCTCATCAACAATTTAATTTTAACTAAAAGGGCAACCATCAGTGCCATTTTTTTTTAAATTTAAAAGGTTGTGATTATGATGACCACTTCAACGTCAATGAAATATTTGAAACATGTCTCTATCCGACACTAGGTAAAAAGTACTGGTTAATAATTTTTCTCAGCCCCGCTATGAGTGAATGTTATTGTAATGATTTTACCATGTGTTATGAACCCCTTTCATAATTATCACTTCAACTCTATAATCATTCATCTGCATAGCTGTAATATTTTGTTACACATGTCAAGATATTTTACCATGTCCCATCAGTAATTTTTTTGTTTTCAATTTGGATTTAATTACACTTGGCATTGCTGAACCCGTCTTACTCACTAGGATTCAGGATCGAATCTCGGGAATTCCACACAGTGCAATGGGAAAAGGAGGTAAAGCAAATCGTTCTTCACCCAAAGCACCGTATTTGTTGGACATATATCATGAGATCCAACAACAGTTTTAGCAAGCTAGTTGCAGTGAGTTTTTCCACCGCTGCATCAAATACCACGATGCAGTGGCTCGGTATTTTTATTAGGGGTTTGATGAAAATCACGTGGAGGTTGGGGTCTATCTTTTCTAGTTACAGAGCAGTTAATTACTGAGGCCACAACCTTACCAACAGATGGAGAAAGGGTTTTTCACAATCACGTGTTGGAAGGGATCGATGTCCCTTTCTTTTTGAAAGAGAAGTTCAAGGATCAGAACTGGAGGGCCGAAGTTCATAAGGAATGGTTATAGGAAAAATGTCACACCCCTCTTCGCCTCTATAATCAATACTTCACCTATGAAGGGAGATTCAATCGGGTAAAACTCTATCACTTCTACTTCCTTGCACATTTAGCTGCCAAAATTAGAACTAATCCCTATTTTTATCTACTATAAAGTCTTAGGCATATGACAGCTAGGTTCAGGGCTCAAACAAACCCGTGCTCCCATTTCATATATCACAAATCCATGATCAAACTTCTAATTAAAAACCAAACAGCCAGGGAAGAGAGGACTTGGAAACACTTTCTATTTTGGGGAGGTTTTCAACCTCAACCCCTTAAAAGACAAAGAGGAAGGCCAAAAACCACTAAAAAAGGGAAAAAGACTGAAGGAAAAGCCCCTGTTGAACAAAATCCCAGCCAGAAAAACCTAGAGGTCCCATATACATCCCCTAGCCCTAAAATACCCAAATTCTACCAAAAAAAAAGTGTCAGGGTCAGTAAGCTAGACCCTGCATCTCTAATAAACCTACCTACTGATATCGGTCCTCCCTAAGTTATCCGTCCACCTCTTGAAAACCCCCTTATAGATGCAACTAAACCATAAGTTGTTAAAGGCAAGGAGACCAAGATTGAGACCCATGAGGAGGAAACACTGTTTGAAGTTTTTAAAGGTGGAAAAAGACCCCATACAAGGCCAACAAACTAACTAAGATATAAAATTAAACTCAGAAATAACCTAGAATTGGTCAAAGAGGTGATTGATGTTGACAAGATATCATTGAAGGACCTTATCATGAACAAGAATAAGGTTGTAGGCTCTAAGAAGAGCAAAGAAAAAAGAAACTAAAAGGAAGGGTTCGATGGAGACAAAGTAGGGCAAGAAGAAAATATAAGAGAAGGTGGATGTACTTCTCAAGGTAGCTAGTACCCTCAGATAGGAGGTTTGGAGAAGAAAACTTAAAATTTTGATTATTTATTTCACAAACTAGGGGTTTTTGTCCTATTTCTAACAATCGACCTAATAGTTTTTTGGATATAATGGAACAGTCAGGAAGTTGACATTCCCATCATCAACGATTTGGGTGAAGCTGATAGTTCCACTATTAGCTATTTTAAAATGAAATTGTATCTCCACTGATAGAAGATGGTTCAGGGACGAGAGTTGACATTCAATCTATCAACGATTTTGAAAGAAACAGGGAGCACTGGAATCTTCGTTGTCAGCAAAATTTTGACAGGAGAAAATGATGACATTCCCACTGTCAACGTTTTTGAAATAGGTAGAAAAGAAATGATGACAGTCATCCTGTCAACAAAATATGCAATTCAAGAAAACAAGCTGACAACGGAAGTATCACCGATTTTCACCAGGAGATAAGAATGAAAGTAAAGATCCACAGAAATACAATTTTGGTGGAAAATTGATCTTGTTTTGCATAGGGACCTGTTTTTCCATCTAGGTTGTTGTGCTATTAGTTAGGGACTTGTTTCTATTTTCGAGGAAGATAGTTTGAAAGATATTTTAGTTAATCTATATATCAACATATTTTCCAGTAGATATTTTTAGGAAAAAACTGAATGTATTTAAAGTTTTATTCACATGCATGAACTTGGAGATATCTAGATATTTTTAAAATTATTGTAATTAATATGAAGACTATTATTTTGTAATTGGTTGGTGCAAGGCCTATAAATACACTTTTAGAAGAATGAAGAAGTGTTGGATTTTATTGAAAAGATTTGCAATCTGGTATATTTGAGTAGTATTAAATATATTACATTTTTTTATGGGCATTTTATAGGAAATGCACGTGTTTTAGTTCCTTATCAATGTTCTCTTTGTTATAAAACATTTCTTCATGTCTGTAAAACGTTAGTATGAGATTTGGATTCATTTATGCTCTTTCTCAATTTCTTAGCCATTAGTATTTGTTACCTCAGTCAGCTATAAATTTTGTCTCACTTTAGTTATTTTCTTCCAAACTCTCAATTTGTTAAAGGATTTGCTGCGATCATATTTTTTCTATCTTTCTCATTAGATCTGTAGCATTACTTGTTAGAAATGGACTCCATGCCCACTGGTGTGTTTTGTAAACAACCCAACCAACTTTTATCCTATGAACTAAATCTAGCCACATAACTCAATTGTGAAACCTACTACTACAATGACCTAGAGTAGTTGAGTTTTAGCGAGATATCCCTCTCCGGTTGAAGGGCCAAATTTCAACCTAAAAGAGGTTTGAGGTTACCTTAGAGGTTTTCCCACAGCCAAGTTTACTCTAAGATATAACAATACCAATGTCAGATGCATAAGTACCTGTACTGGTGGTGGAATAAATATGTGTCCCAGGAGTGGGTGGGAAATTGGATGTCTCTGTTTCTTTTTCCACATTCTTAGAGGTTATTGTGATTAATTTTTTCCTCGATTTTTGCTTGACCCTAAAGTTGTTGGGGAATTAATCGATTCCCTTTGACAGGGTTGCTTTGTTTGATCTATTTCAGTGCATTTAGTATGTTATTCCATATATTTGGCAAGCATGGACAAGTCCATATCTTCTAGTTTATTCACTGCTTCTACTGCATAAGCCATTTCCTCTTTCAGTTTCTCACTGTCATGTCCCTATATATGTAAAATAAATTTTTTATTTTAAAATTAGAAATAAAAAATGAACCCTAATTTCTTATTTTGTAATTTTGAAACTAAAAACTAAAAAATACAATTTAAATAAGCAATGGAAACATGTGCAAATATATGAATTGAGTATGAAATACCTCATTCTTGCAAGAATAATATCCCTTTACTCATTTTCCTATGTTGATGCTTGCCATATTTTAGCGTTCTAGGGAGATTTTTTTCCTCCACATTGTGGAAAATCCCTTCTCTTTGCTCCCTACATTTTTCTCCCTTCCCTCCAACTGTTTTAAATGGTAGAAGTGAAAAATAGATGGACACAAGTTTGATTTTCTTCTCTAGTAGGGGGTGAATGAGATGCAATAATTGATTTCATGACTGCTACAGGCTGAATCACACCCATAAATCATATTTTATTGAAATCCACAACATGGGAGGAGAGGCACGTCAATATCTCTGCCGACTATCAACAAAGATCTAATCAGTTTTATTATTTTCTTTCATGGCCCCAATGCATTGCTCCAATCGTGGTCTACTCCAACTCTGCACAGAACTTCAAAGTTCCCTCGATTTGCAATTGGTGAGTATTAGATTTGAAATATGGTGAATGTATTACATTGTTTTGGTTGAATAGTTAGGATACACAATATGTTTATCCATTGTAGATGCCAATTATAGATTGGTGTTTTTTTTTTTAATTTTTTGATTTGGTCTAATTTGTATTCATTGTCATCTTTGTACTTTGCAGTGTCAATTTGGGAGGCTTCCATGTTATTGCCATTTTTTATGATGTTTAATTGAATACCAATATTGGATGTGCAATGTGCATAGGCACATGGGATAAGTTGAAATGTTGGTTGATGTAAAGCCCTATAAATGGTGTTTTGACCCTGCGATGAAGGGTGTTTTATGTCATATTTTCCTAGCCCACTAATGAATTTGGTGTGATTTCAAACTTTCTAATTTTATTTTAATAGCCAATGAATCCTAATGTAACAATCCACTAGATATAGGTACATACACACATTTTCACCTTTAAAGGTTGTGTTGCTTAGTGATTATGTATACTTGTGACACAAACATTTTTGATCCCGCCACTCACTCTTTACTCCTTTATAGGGTGGATGGTTGTGTTGAAAATATATCTCACCCACAAGTTAAATTATACTAATTGTTATATTATGTATTAAGTTCATTTAGAAGAATTAAAAATCAAAATTTGAAAATAGTACATTCTCTAACACATAGAATCAAAGGATTTTTTTTTAATATACAAAAATGCATATATTTGGCAGTTTAAAATTATGGATGAAGGGTTTGAATTAAGTTAAATGAAAATATGAAAAAAATAAAAAATATTAAATTAGTTTTCATAATCCTCGTCTAATATTTATACGAGTTGTGCCATGTCACCATATTGGGAGTATAAATTAACAAAAAGGGTATATATTGAAAATAGGGGCATTTTAGTTAGAAAGGTGCAGTGAAAATAGTTGAGCTTAAATCGATTGTTCGTTTAGTAAACTAGATAGAGCAAAAAAGAAGTGCATAGATATTATGTGAGTAATGTCATTGTTGCATACTACAAGATCTAGGGGAGGCCATGGACAAAGGAAGTGGATGATGTAGACCTACTTAATCGACGAGAGGAAAGTGGTGGCCATAGAAACAAATACAAAATCTGTAGATACAATAAAGGTAAGAAGACAAAGCAACCTACACCAAAGGAGGATGGTGTTTATGAATTAAAAAATGCTACAACATATACGAGATAAAGATATATAAAATATGTCATTATTTTTTTCAAATCCAAAACATGATATCGATATGTCAAATATATGAGTAAAGTGAGGTTTTGTGTTGGATATCATATTGGTTGAAATGATATAATTGGTGTACTAAACATCATTGACTATGTTATGTATTATAGGGGCAAGACGATGCCATGTAAATAGATTGTGTCATATTAAATAGGGACACAATAGATGTCTCAGGACATTTGGTAATTATCAAATTTTGATTTAACTTAGGAATAATTTTGTGATATATCCATCCTTTTTCACAGTATTATTAGAATTTATATTGTATTATGCAATATTGAGATAAATTAATGCATGTTGTTGATATTTCAGATGGGGATTTGAACAAGTGCACAACCTAAGCGTTCAAATAGAAAAAAAAATGTACATGGTCATGGACCTAAAACTATTAAATCACAAAGAACACAGTGGGTGGAAGAGGATATGAAAATGGATACTTTAGACACAACAAATAATTTCACTGAAGAAGATGTTGGTCAATACTATAGTACATGGGATGGGATTTTTTAAGTGATATTTGATTATATTTCTTTGAAATTGATACATTTATTTTTTATCCAATTCTTTCCAAACATTAAATAATGTTTGTATTTGTTGATATGTAGAATATGATGATGAAAGAATGACTAATAATACCCAAGCTGATCCAACTGGGATATTAATATTTGGAAGGGATGATCCAAACCATCCTTTAAACCATACCAGGGAAAGAAAGAGCATATTTAAAGAGAACTCTACCACCTGGGAAATTTGAATAACTGATGAGATTCACATACACTGATGACTGTAGCAAGCTATCTAGGGCCTTAATGATGATGATCATGACAGTGAAATTGTAGTGCATGAAGATGTATCGAATGAAATGCTTATAGGTTTATTTGGGGATGGAAACAATGATGACAATAATGATCATATTGTTGAAAATAATGATGACAACAGGGGTAATTACCACCAATGTAATGTTGATTATAACAACCTGATGAAAGACTCCATCAAGCAAACACCAAAGACACTTGTGTTAAAATCAGGTGAAAGTAGAACCTCAAAATTGGCATGCACATTAATATTATTTGAAATCAAGTCACTATTTGGTTGGTCAGACAAAGGATTCACCACCCTGTTGAAGTGAGTTGAAATCTATTTATTACAATGCGTTGTTAATTGGTCTACGTAATTCGTAAACATTCATCATGTTTGTTTATATTTCTTTAAGGATATTTTAAAACAATATATTGAATATGAATAGACATAATATAGATGGACATATCAAACATGTTCAACATAAGTCAAACGTTCAATTGATCTACTCTTTGGCAATATTACAAGGCACTAAAAACTAAAATATTTCCTTAAGAGAATGTGTTACCATCAACTTGCTAAGAGGCATGTCAATTGTTGGTTGAGTTGGGGATTGAATATAAGAAAATTTATTCATGTAAAAATGATTACATTTTATACGTAGATGAATATCGAGACAAGGTATAAAGCCATGTATGCAAAGATAAGATATATTGTACAAATGTACGAGGTCTTATAGTTCCAAAGAAGGTTTTACGTCACATGCCAATTATACCTAGAATTCAACGAATGTTTTGTTGCAAGTCACTTTCACAATTGATGGAATGGCATGCAAAGAATAGGAGGAAAGATAGATTCATGTGAATTTTGACCAACCCCAAAGCATTGAAACACATAGAGGAAAAATGGCCAATAAAATTCAAAGATGAACCCCATAGTATCAGGTTTAGCCTTGCAATTGATGGAGTGTGCCCACTCTCTTTCATGAGCTCAAATTATAGTGCTTGGCTAGCCAGATTTATAGTATACAATATTTCCTAATGGATGAGTGTTAGAAAGGAGCACCTTATGTTGACTCTCATTGTTCTAGGAAAACATCAATTTAAAAACATGGATGTTTATCTTGCACCTTTTATTGATGAGATGAAATTGACATGGAAAGGCATAAGAATGTATGACGTATCACGTCCTCCATCAAATAGGCCCTTCATGTTCTATGGTGTGCTATGTTGGACTATTCATGATTTCCTAGGACTTGGTTGTTGCTCCGGTAAGATAATTTATTTGACCTATTTACACTCATAATTTATTGTCCTCCCAGCTTTCATACTTAGTTTTATACTATTATTTTGATGTCATTAACATTATTAAATTGTAGGGCTTCAAAAAAGGGGGATATTTGCATGTCATAGATGTGTAGAACAATTTCAAGGGCATTATTCTAAAGATCTTCATAATTTTTTTATGCAAACAACAAGGTTTTCTACTACCAAATCATAGGTTTAGAAACTGCCATAAGAAAAAATTTGATGTAAAAGTTGAAAATAAAGGTCGTCCCATGATTATAGGTCCAGATGATTGGCTTCAGAAGAATGTAGATGATAAATTGAAAGCTTGGAAATATTTTTTGATGAGGGTGATTCCACTGAAGAAGAATAGCAAGTTGTAATTAAGATGTGGGAAGGGATTAAAAGGAAATACATATTTTATGAGCTCCCATATTGGAAGGATATCTTAATATCTCACCTATTAGATCTCATGCACATCTTCAAAAATGTCCTAGATTCAATTTTTCGACATATAGCAGGCAAAGAGAAGGACATCTTGTCTTCGAGGAGAGATATTGCTCTTTCACGTACCAAATTTGATAGAAAACATTTGTGGCCAAAAAGGCAAAATGAAAAATATGCAGAAGCTCCTTGGATTTTGAAAAATAAAGAGAAAGACCAACTAAAAAAGGTCATAGATTCAATAAGGACACCTACTGGCTATGGGTCATCATTAAATAAATATTTTATAGTTGATGGACATATCACAAGATTTAAACATATGATTTTCATAATTTTATGAAGGTATTATATATCATCATTTAACATTTATTGGTAAAATTTATTAGGTACTAAATATATTCTAATATTCTATTGTGTGACAAAAATAACTAATGATGATCTTTGATAAATTTATTTGACAGTATATTATGCCATTGGAAATTAGTGGGGGTCCATGTCTTACCGTTGACTTGATGAATTCCACAAGTTGATTTTCAACATTTGCAAGGCATGTGGTGTTGAATGTTCATGTGTGAGAGACATAGAGATATTATATTACATTTTAATTTTTTCCTAAAGGTTCATACTAATTTAGTATTCTTATATTAGGTGGGTGACATCCAAGGAGATCCACGAATGTGAAGTGCCAAATTGGAAGAAGAAAATTTTAGAAATTGTATGTGTATTTGAGAAGAAGCTCCATACAAGTTTCATGGACCTACAAGTCCATTTAGTTATACACCTAGTCAATGAAATTGAATTGGAGGATGTCGTATTGATGACCTGTATGCTTTTCTTTGAGAGGTATATGAAAAATCTAAAAAGACGTGTTTGACAAAAGGCACATCTAGAGGGTTTCATGGATAAAGGTATGTATCGAATGAAGAATTTTTTTTCCTATGTGAATTCCTTGGTAAGAATTTCAAACGTGGGCTATGCTTCTGGGATGAAGAATAGGCATTAGGTATTATTGATGGAGAAAAATCACAATCTAATGGTGTTCAAGTAGAAATTAGTAAGTGAACTGATGATCATTGTGGTTGTTTTTATTGCGATCATTAATTACTTTGTAATTTATTTTTCAAATTAACAACATGGCCTTTGGAGTTTGAAATAAGTATGTTGACATGTAATAGGTGTAGATGAAAGTGCTATACTTGATAAGTTCATTCTGTACCACATGGACTTTATGAACAAATGAATTTATTTGTATGATAAAAAGAGAGAAGAAGTGTTATAAGAAAGGATAAATTTTAAGAGATCGAACCCAAGGAGTACCCCATTTCCTATTGGTCTACAAGGGGAATGAGCCAAAGATTAGACACTAGAATGGGTTACTAAACAAATTCAAAATGAAATGTAATATGCATGTATAAATTCAAACATAACAGAAGATGAAATCAACATGTCTAGATGATGCGAAAGAAAGGTTGTTGGTTTAAGGGGTCTTGACCCAGGTTTAGATTACGCTGCGCACCAACAAAACCCTCATCCACTGGCCCTTTCGGCAATGACCTGCAAGAAGATCATAGTCTCACCCAAAGCGGTTATGGGAGGTTACAAAACCAGGTTTCTACAACCAAAGGGATATGCACGCTGTTGCGTTCGTGTATTTACTTATGTTTTCTACCTTCCTACAACTTTGCGTACATGAATAACTTCGCGTTGTTGATTAATATTACATAATGATTCTTAATGCATAGACATAACAAAAAATAATATAACATGTATTCTTCCACATAATTTAGTAAACAATATGCATAACGATATCAATAACAACATATAATCAACACAGAAAGGTACACAATACTTCCCAAAAACTTCCCCTCTATTACTAATGATCTTCAGTACATGCTCTTCCCACACTTAACACCAAAATCTTCAAGGCCTCCGCCCACTTAGCTGTAGAGCCTTCCCCAAAATAAGGACTCAAGATAGGGAATACGAATAATCTATGCTTAGTTCTTCTATCATGATTTGATTTACAAAGTATTACATCTTCTTTAAATAGACTTCCTCACCACAAGACCACGGTCCACATACCATGGATCTGACAAAACAATGACTAAAACCCAATACCTATTACAAAATAAGGGGCTTTGACCCTAAAAAACTTCGCGATGAATATAAATTTGTCGGCTCTGCGTGCTTTGCTCCTTAAAATGCAAAGTCTTTGACTCAAAAGTTGGACCAAGTTGGGTTGCACCCAACATGCCCCCAACACTCACCTATGACTTGTCCTGAGTCACTTAGCTTTCATTACCTTTATCTTCACTGCAATTTCGTTGTATACTGAATTATACTACTAGAATGTCTCTGCCATTTATTTCTCTTGTTTGTGCGCTTCCTCCAACAATGCCTCTCTGGTTGGGCCAATAGGCTTCTACAATATTTCTGCCTCCATTTTCTTTAATTATTTGATCCTTTTATCCACGACCTGTGATATTTTAACAATGTCATCCTACCACGACTAAGTCCTTTCCTAAAAAATTTGCTCCTTCCTCTGAAGCTCATCTATATGCTTTTGGAAGTTCTTCCCTTCAGTAATACTGGTGAGTTTCTATAAGACTGATAGGGTATTTGAAGCTACCAATATTTCATTGCACTTATTCTTCTTCACCTGTAATTCCTCCTCAATCTTTTGGATGTTTGGATCCTCCTGTATTAAGGTCCAAATTTGCATCGTGTCATCCAATAATTTCCCACAGTCCACCACTGTGTCAGAGATACCTTTCAATGCTGCCTTTAAATCTTTCTTCCTCTGCTCCCACACTTTAGGTGGCCTGGCTGGCTAAAACCTTATTTATAGCTTTGATGTCTGCACTTTATACTTGAAATTTATCTTCGTCAAAGCATTCTTCAATTCCTTCATCGCGAGGGAAACATTCTCTGCTGATGGTTCCTCGTCACCAATGTTCACATCCGGGACTGTGCTGCAACTTTCCTCGATGTATTTTTCCAACTGATATTGTCACTGATATGCTTCATATATTTTCTTAGCCACCTCCTCCAACTGGTTCTTCAGTGAAAATTTCTAATTTTACGTTTGCATCGTCATCACTGAGGTATTCTGCCCTCGCTCCTACAACTTAGTTGTTAGACTTTGATGGAATTCGTGCAACTTATAAATGGGTAGCACTACAATATTTATGCTAACATTATTCCATGCTTTAACTCTCTCTTTGACCTCCACTGAGTACCAGTGAAGTGACCCAGCTAGAAAATGCACAATTCTACCATTGAATTATGTTTCTATTCTTTTCTCTACCTGCAGTGACTGAGCTCTTTGTTCTGTGTAGGTTTTAACCCTGTATAGAAATTACATGCATACGAATTCTAAAACACAGAAAATAAACAATGTGAGAGGAAAATACATAAAACACATATACACAAAGATTTTCCCCTGGATCAGAAAACTGGGACTACCAGCTTGACTTTTCATTATGTTCCTTTCAATGTTACAATACATATTTATACATGTCGAAGCATCCAATACCATGGACTGAAAACCATCACGTCCAAAACCATGTGCGAAAACCATGCACAAAACCATAGGTAGGTCCGCCCAACCTAATATAGGGTCCAAATTTTTTTCCTCGGCTCGCTGCCCTAGACCTTGTAGAGGGGGGTTAACCGCCCCCCTCAAACCCCCCGTACAGGGGGGTGTTTCAGCCCCCCTGTGACTCCCCCCGTTGCGCAGTCAACGCAATAAAGGGGGGGCTCTGCCCCCCTCTAACCACCCCATAAATTAAGTAGGCTAGTCGTGGAAAGAATATAACACAACCCAACATTCTCCCACTTGTTGTTTTCTTTCCATAGGGAGCCACAAGAGCTTAGTCATTTATCCAGCCCTGAAATGCCCATTGTTTCTCTACACCAAGAGAACTTCTCAGAGATCACAGATTTTGTCAATGCATCTGCAGTATTCTTCAAAGTGTCCACCTTTACCAGCAACACCTTTTTTTCTATCATATCCCTCACAAAGTGATACTAAACATCAATGTGCTTTGTCTTTGAATGATAAGCAGGGTTCTTT
>APFE030788624.1:72859-98273 GCA_000404065.3 Pinus taeda
CTCGGCACCACTGAGCTTCTTCTTCCCCTTTCCATCAATGTCTTGTTCATTCTTTCTGCAACTCCATTTTGCTCAGGTGTGTATGGAGTAGTCTTCTGCTATGCTATACCACACTTCTTACAGAATTCTTCAAATTCCTTGCTACAAAACTCTCCACCATTATTTATCCTCAACACCTTTATCTTCTTCTCTATCTGATTTTCCACCAGAGCCTTAAATTCTTTAAACATGTCAAAGACTTTAGATTTCTTCTCAAGGAAATATATCCATGTATTCCTTGAGAAGTCATCTAGAAATGATACATAGTACACATACTTACCTAGTGATTGAACCTTCACAGGTCTAAACACATCACTGTGCACAAGTTCTAATATCTGTTTCGCCCTCTTACCACTATAGGAGAAACTCACCCGATTTTGCTTCCCATATACACAATTTTCATAGAAATCAAAATCTATAGAGCCATTACTCATACCTTCTACCATACCTTTACCATGAAGCATTCGAATGCCCTTCTCTCTAATATGTCCAAGCCTTTGATGCCATATCATGGTCTTCTCTCCAGAGACCACTAGATTTTCTGCTCCACTTTCAGGAACCACAGAACTGTTGCACCCATCAGCAATTGTTCTACCTTGCAGCTTGTACAGAGTTTCAATCCGAACTCCCCGCATCAGTACCAGTGCTCCCTGAACCATCTTGTAGGTATCCTTCTTGAACACTGTTTTTACACCTGCATCATTCAGTTTGCTTACGAGAATCAGATTTCTGGCCAATGCAGGAATACGCAGAACACCTAGAAGTGTTCAAATCCTTCCACCTTCCAAGTTCAACTTTAATTTTCCGTGACTAACGATTCTAGCCTTCCTATCATCCCCCAAGAAGACATCACCACCATCATATTTCTCATACTCACAAAACCACTCTCTATGGGGAGTGAAGTGAAAGGATGCACCTGAGTCAATCAACCATGCCTCATGATCTACATCTTTACTTGAAGAAGCCAAGTACACATCCCCACCTTCATTTGAGTTGGTTTTCACATCTAAAGAAGGAGAATCCTCAGATCCCTTTCCTTTGTCAAGAGCTTTAGATTTACAATCCCTTTTGTAGTGCCCTTCCTTTCCGCATTTCCAGCACACCACCTTTATAGGTTTTCCTAGAGATTTAGATCTCCCACTCGATGACTTATTTTCGTTTCTGTTCTAGGACCATCCTTGTATAGACAAGGCATCACCATTTTGGCTCTCCATATTTTTTTGTCTCATCTCCTCCGTCAGCAAGGATGAAACTATTTCATCAAAGGCAGTTTCATTGCTACCTATTGCATTAACCAGACTATCCCACGAATCTGGTAGAGAACACAACAAAATGATGCACTTATCTTCATCTGAAATTTTAATATCAAAAGATAATAACTGACTTACCACTATATTAAATGTGTTTAGATGCTCTGTCGCCAAGTCTCCATCTTTCATCCTCAGGTTATACAACTTTTTCTGTAGGAACAGTTTATTCATGAGAGACTTAGATTAGTACATAGTCCCTAACTTGTCCCACAAAGCCTTAGCCATAACTTCCCTTGATACATTCAACAATACTAAATCTAAGACACACAATTGTATTTTGCTCTTTGCTTTCTGATCCAACTTATTCCATTCTTCATTGGACACTCCCATTAGTTTAGTACCCGGATCTACCACGATCGACTGATCTTTATCCACCAACAGATCCTCCATCTTGAGTTTCCACAACTCAAAACTCTAACCATTAAATTTCTTGATCTCTATCTTTCCACTCCTCACCATCTTCTTTCACCAACAGAATTGATCCCGCAGATTTCCCATTAAATAGGGTCTACCACAGGCCCGAGCAAAACCCCTCAGCGACAAAGGCATCCCCTTGAAGCCAAAACAACTCTAATACCAAATGTAGGTTTTAATGCCGTATAGAAATTACCTGCATACAAATTCTAAAACACATAAAATAAACAATGTGAGAGCATAACGCATAAAACATATATACATAGAGATTTTCCCCTGGATCCCAAAACCGAGACTACCAGCTTGATTTTTCATTATATTCCTTTCAATGTTACAATACATATTTATACATGTCGAAGCATCCAATACCATGGATCGAAAGCCAATGCATCCAAAACCATGGACCGAAAACCATTGCACCCAAAACAATGGACCAAAAACCATCGCATCCAAAACCATGTTTGAAAACTATGCACAAAACCATAGGTAGGTCCGCCCAACCTAATATAGGGTCCAAATTTTTTTTCCCCGGGGCAACGGGGGCTAACCGCCCCCCTCAAACCCTCCATAGAAGGGGGGGATGCCATTCCCCCTATGACCCCCACGTTGCAAAATCAGCAACAAAGGGGGGGATGCCATCCCCCTTGTGACCCCCACGTTGCCCAACCGAAACAACAAAGGTAGGGCTCCGGCCCCCTTCTAACCCCCCCATAAACTACGTAGGGTAGTTGTGGAAAGAATATAACACAATCCAACATTTTGGTTGTTTTTCTACTTGCGGCAATGCCTTCAGCTCTAGGATGCCCATATGTACTTCAATCAAGATCATTCTATATTGATAATTAATTCCATCCTAGGTCTTCTCCATGATCTCCTAGACCTTCTCTCTGATTTCATCAATGTCCCCCTCAATGAGGACAAGTGTTTCTATGCCCTTGGACTTAACCACCTTCTGCTTTTTCCTCTTACCTGCTGGAGTTGTGTCTCTACTTCTAACAATAAAAGGAAACTCCTATGATACTCCTACATCACTGAGTCATTCCTCATGCTCCTCATTTTCCTTTGTTTCCACCTTTGCATCCTTTCCACTTGTACCTGCATCTTGTGGGGTACCCTTCTCTATTCCAACTGATCCACCAAGTGGAGTCATCCATTCTTTCGGCCATTGCTGTACTATGGCGAACAAATCGTATTTAATTAATAAGAATGTAATTGGTTACCATCTCTCAGTTGGGTCCTTTGTTGCCTTCACATAAGATTTGTGGAACTATGCTTTGAAATCTTGTAATGTGACAATACTAGTTATACAAACTAGGTGACAACCTTAGATGTTGATTCACCACCATGTGTAGATTCATTTCCATCACCACAAAGAAAATATTATTTTATGTTACGTGAGTCGACTCCTTTGTAAACCAAGGGGAGGCATACCTCGCTACCTTGAAAACATCCATCTCGACAGATGGAAACTGTGAGTCTTTCGGTTCTTTCCATGCAATCAGTGCGATGAGTATTAACAACCAAACGTAGTGGAATGGATTCCCATCTTCCTGTGCTTCCCTGTAGTCTATCGAAATTTCCTCGCATAGATAGGCAGCCCAGTTAAATTGGACCCTTGCGCTGCACTGTGCAGCCAAAGACACTACAACGACAAGCACCTCATTGGCCCTGCACTTCCTCATTATCTTACCTACCAATATGTGCGTGGTGAAACACATTCCTTGATCATCAATGGAATTGATGTCATATCCTCGTGAATTCTTCACTAAGCCAAAATTTTCCTTTATCATTTGTGCCATCTACTTGTCCATATTCCTTCCCACAAATTCTTCTGTGAGGTCTTTTCCCTGGTGGGGAAACACTGTGATTTTTTTGATTAACATGTTATCAATCGAGATCCTCGTCCCTGGCCAAATTAATCCATCATGTACTAGCATGAGGAGATGCCGCACACAGATTGTACTAGCTGTGCTTCGACTGAAGTGTGGCACATTCAACATATTTAAGAGGCCCGCTCTTTGCAATCCTGTTACCCACTAGAATGACTCCAAACTCGTGACTCCACTTTCTGGGTATCAAACTTGCTTCAGATATCGATGCGGTTCAAATTGAGGGTATTTTTCTTTGATTGATAAAGTCATAGTCTTCCATCTTTAGCTAGGGGATCCTCCCCGACACTTTTCCATCAAATGGTACTTCCTCTAGCAATAATGGAGTGAAGACGTCCAACTTTCCATCCTTGGGCTCCTTAACCAGCTTGTCATTTGGTTTTCTTGGTGGCATGTAAGGTGGGAGCACAACGGGAATCTCTTCGTCCTCTATCTGCATGCATTGAAATTCGGCCTCCTCTTCACTATCATTGATCTACTGAGTTTCCTTCTTCTGTATCAACTTATTTCCTTTCTACACCGACTTCTTCCCCTTATCTACTTTGTTCTTCATGCAGACTTTCGTCTGTGGTTTCTTCCTCAGGGATGTTCTGAGTTTTGTCCTAGAAACCTCAGCTAATCTCTTCTTTTACTTCTTTTGTGGCTGTGGTTATGTGGGAACCTTCTTTCTTAGTGACCTCTAACATCTTGGGGACATGGGTACCTTCGCTCCTTGTGCCTCCATAATACCTTCTAATCCTTTCTTTGCAAATATTCCAACAAGTTCTTCAAAACTCCTCTTAGACATACAATAGCTCTCTTCTATGCAATTTCTCAACTTCTCCAAACAACAAAGTGTCAAATGTGGTGAGGGATGCAGTTTTTATAACAAATTTGAATTCCAGCTTCATGATTACTTCAAGATTTTCTCATTTAATGCAGGTATGGGCCTAGATACAACCATATGTGCTTCATAAATGCTCTTTTCCTATGTCCCTTAATGACAATTTATTTTTAACGGTAGAATTTTCATTCCAATGGTCATATTTCTGGCCAACTTGGATGAACCTTCCCTCGTAGCCTAGTCATATTTTATTTTTCATAGTACCTTCAAACTTCGTCATATTCCTAAATTTCGCGCAATAATCTTCCTTCAGTGAAGTTCCTTTCTGCAAAGTAGTTTATAGTACTGTGCCACTTTCAACTACATGTGGCACTAAAACTTCCTTCCCTTCATTTTCAATGTGAATTTCTAGGGACAACGTCATCCCTGTATATATTCAATCTAATACCATTCACTCATTCCAGAATCAACTAACCATTCAACTTCGCGAGCTGAACTGCACCACCATCAGAGATGTGCTTGATGATATATGGTCCTAACCAATGTGTTTTAAATATTCCTGGGAACTTCATGAATTTTTTGTTATACAATAATACAAGATCTCTTTATTAGAATGTCTTCTTCTTGATATGCCTGTCATGCCAAGATTTCTCCCTTTATTTCTGTACTTGCTGATGGAACCTTGCTACGAACCTGTCTTCTTCTAGAGCTAGTATTTGTACCATTCTTTCCTTAATAATTCCAGGGTCTACCATATCTTTGACAACTGAAATTCTCAAACTTGGAAAAATGCATTCCATAGGCATAACTGCCTCTTGTCCATATACCAACCTAAACGGTATCTACCCTGTCAATTTTTTTTCATGTTGTTCTATATTCCCACAACACCGTTGGAATTCTCAAACCCAATCATCTCTGTTCACATTTCATACCTTGGTCAATGCATTCTATAGAATCTTATTGAAATATTCCACTTTCCCATTTTCCTGAGGGTGATAAGGAGTGCTCTTCTGGTGATAAACTTGGAATTCCTCAGTTAGTGCTTCAATGGTCTTGTTCAAGAAATGCATGCCTTGGTCACTCATTGAGATCTTCAGACAACCAAACCTGGACAATATATATTCAAATATGAACTTCACAATAGTTTTTGCGCTGCAATCCTTCACTAGTTGTGTCTCAACCCATATTGTAAAATAATCAGTTGTAGTGATTATATACCTCACACCAGTTTTATTTCCCGGCGGACTGATAGGTCCAACAAAGTCAATCACCCATTTTTCAAAAGCCTACAAAGTTACCTGTGGCACTAGTGGCATCTTGCCTCTTCTAGGTGGCTTTCGTGTTATTTGACATACATCGCATACTTGACATAATTGTTTTGCATCCTTATGTACTGTGGGATCTCAATATTTTCTACACAGTGGCTTTTCCTGCATTGTGCCCTCTCGTGACTCCTCCATGAGATTCTATTAGAATATTCTGTTGTTCATGTTCAGGGAAATCTCTGTGTAATATTTCATCTGGTCCCATTTTGTACAAGTGTCCAACAATCAATGAGAAATTAGTTGCTCAAACGACCAATGCCTTCTTTTTCTTCGTAGTGTACTCCGTGGGCGCCATTCCTGTGGTCATAAACTGAATAATATCTATGAAGTGATCATCTGTGACTGTAATTGCGAATAGTTGTGCACCAGGAAGGTTATATTCAATATTTTTGGGTTCTTCTCCTATCTCTATTCTTGTTAGATGACTAAGTTCAACATTCAATTTCCCTGGCTTTACTATAACTTCGAAGTGATACTCCTTGAATAATAACAACCATTGATAGATCTTTCCTCCTAAAACAAACTTATTCACCAAATATTTTAGCACGAACATTTTGAAATGCACACCCAACAAATAGTGCCTGAACTTTTGTAATGCATAGACCATATCTAATACCTCTATTTTTGTCATGTTATAATACTTTTCTGCATTGGACAATTTCCTGCTTGCAAATGTGGGATGATCAATTTCCCCTGTTCTTGGCTGTGCTATCACTACATCCAATTCTATGCAAGATGCATCAACATGTACATGGAACTCCTTCATCGAGTTTGGGAAAACTAGAATAGGCGTAGTTACCATTTTCTGTTTCAGTACATCCAAGATATTTTGGCATTCTTCATTCCATTGAAAATTCACATCTTTCTTCAGAAAGTTCTCCATCAACACAGTTGTCTGCACGTACCCCTTCATAAATTTCCTTTAGTAGTCAGTGTTTCCTAGTGTTGTGCATAGTTGTCTCACTATTTTTGGTGTTGGCAGGTTCACAATAACTTCGATCTGGGCAAGATCCACCATTAATCCCTGTTTACAAACTACATCTCCCAACATTATACCAAATGGTGCACAAAAGATGCACTTTTTCAAGTTCAATGAGATCTGGTATTGCCTACACATATCCAACATCAACCTTAAGCTTTCCACATGCTTTTTAATAGACCAAAGGCTTCCAATCGTCGAAGTATACTTCCAAAAACTTGTGTATATATTCCTTGAAGGATGTAATTACAACTTTGGAAAATATAGCAAGTGCATTCATTAATCCAAAAGGCATCACTGTGTATTGATAATAGCCCCACTATGTTGCAAAAGTCATGTTATGTCTATCTTCTAGCGCAATTATGATATGATGGTATCTTAAAAATCCATCTGTGAAAGAATATGCCTCTTGTCCACCTACATTGTCCAATAATTCATCTGTAAAAGGTGTAGGGAAGGGGTCATGTAGGCATGCATCATTCAATTTTCTTAAGTCAACACAAATTCTAATTTACCCTTTTGCCTTCTTTTCTTGAAACACCATGGGACTCAACCATTCAGAATCTTCGACAAGATCAATTATCCAAGACATTAACATTTTGTCTAATTATTCTTTCACCTTCTCTTTGTATTTTGGATTCAGTCTATAAGGTCTTAGCTTGATAGTCTTCACATCCGTTTTTAGAGGAATCCTCATGACTCCCAAATCTCCTAACATGCCCTTCATATCTGAAAATGTTGTAGGAAACAACTCCTGTTATTCATGCAACATTTTGTTATCTTGTTGATGGTATCTTCATCCCAGTAATCTCCTATTGTTGCGTACTTTGGTTCAACCTCTCACCATATATTCAACTTCCTCATCTTCAATGGCTTCGTTATATCAGGCATCTCTATCTCAGGTCCATTTACTTCACGATGACCTTATAACTCTTTGATGTCAATGTTGTGAGGATTTTCATCTTCTTTCACAGTGAGATTATAACATTCCATTACATTACGTATCTGTGCAACTCAATTAGGTTGACAGATAACTGGAACTTCAGTCTAAAAAATCTTCTTCTTAATTATACTCAGAGTTGCATCTATATGTGGATAGTCATATTCAAATCTAAATGTCATTATGAATCCATCAACCATTTCTGCCCGGCTAGCAGTACCACGTTAAAACTCGGTTTCCAGATACCAATTATGAGGAATTGTCTCCAAGGTATGGATAAATCCATGCACCCATTCTTCTCACGGAATTTCTTTCCAAGATGTCATACAGAGTTTTTTGTGGTCTCTAGGATCATTCTGGCTATCATACTTGTCTATGCACTCTGTTTTTACTTGTCCAAATCTTACCCACATCAACCTTCTACATTTTTTCCAATCTCCTATATTCTTCTTAAGAGTACCTCACCATCTAGCAAGAGTAGCCCTCAAAGCTTGAGCCAAAGCTAACAATCTCTAACATTATGGTACCCCTCTTTCATAATCTCTAAAGAAAGTATTTTCATCACCCAAACCATCAGATAAAGGTAAATCACGTACCTTAGTTTTCATACATTGCACTACTTTAGTGATCCTTGCACATTGCCTTGTAGACAATTAATGCAACTTGTTCTACCAATTTTCCAATTCCTCTTCTGAATTCAAAGTGTAGGAACTATCTTGCTCCCAAGTTAGTTTTCCATTTGCACTAAGGTTAATCCATTCTTCTTTTATTGTTATTTGTGAAATGTTGTCGATGTCATTTGTGCTTTATTCTTCTCTGACAAGTTCAATATATCTCACTCCCTGCAATGGATCTAATGTCACAATTGCTCTCATATTATTGCTTTCAAATATCATTTGCCTTTTATTCAAGTTAATTATAGCCATGTTATCAAATTCCCAATCCAATCCAAAAAAAGTAGGGTAGGGATTACTGTCGTCCACAATCTCAATCACTTCGAAGTCAGTGGTAGTGCACATTCCATTAATGTCTACTGTGATACCTGAAAATCTTCCTAGAGGGATGATCTTATGTTGATTCTCCATTTTCAACTAGATAGTTGACCATTGTAGCTTTAGTTTACCCATCAATTACCAATTTTTCTTCGGCAAGACATTGGTATCAGATCCTAGATCCAAGATGAGTTGATCCATGTCGTATTCCCCAATCTGTGATGTAAGCCTCATTTCCTTTCTAGTCTGCTTCATGTGTCTACGCAGATTATTCACTCCGTGCTTCTCATTCTGCAGTACTTCTTTAGGAGCACAATATTCTATCAATTCCTACAATGCCTCTACGACCTTCTGATTTTTTGATAACTTCATGAAAGTCTGTATAAAAGACTTCAAAATATTTGGATCCATATCTTGTGTCATGATCTTCTCGCAATTATCCTTCTGAGTCGTTTGCGCGGTACAGGTCGAGGCCCCATCATCCATAAACGTTCTCCTCGCCTCCATGAATACTTGTTTTTCCTCTAGGTTATCAAATGAAGGAGATTTTTCAATAGTTTTTCTTAACCATGTGGCTTCTGCTTCCTTTTTCCCATTAGCTTTATCATTTCCACTTGCAGTTTTGATTCTTGTTATAATGCCAATGCGCAGTTGATCCTCTCTTGGCTCAAATGTCATCATTTGGATATTTTCTACTCGCTTTTGATTTATTTTCTCCTACATCTTCGCAATAAGGATGGGTCATTCTTCTATCACATGATCAAATGACTTATAGTAACTATAGGTTGTCATAGGGTTCTGATAGTCTCTTGCGAATTGTTCGACCTATCCACAATTGTAACAGATAATCTGACCACATCCTCGACCATCTCCTCATCCTCTTCCTCGTCCTCATCCTTGAAATCCTCCTCGACCAACATGCTGTCCTGACTCCTTGTGTGTATGTCCTTCAACTTGCAGTCTATAACTATCAACAATGGGCTCCATCATTAAGTCATAACTTTGGAAATTTTTCTTATCATGGCATGCTGATCTACAAAAGTTACAAAACAAATGTTTCAGGGTTTGTACATACTTCTATAATAGGTATCAATCTTCAGACCGTGTTGGCCTCTCCTTCTAAAAATCTCACACCACAGATCCGGGTTCACTGGATTAGGCGCTCCACTTGCAATATAATATTTGAACACAGGGCATTGATCCTTATAATGACCCTCTACTTTGCATTTTGTACACCATACTTCTGATCTAGTTTCTTTACTTTTCTTGAGATCTTGCAATTCCAAGGTCAGATTGGCTTGCTGACTCTGTATCTGTTGTACTCCTGCATGACTATCTCCAATCGGTGAAGCTTCCAGCTTCATCAAAATCTACAATGCTTTAGCTTAAGTCGTGATCTTTTGTTGTGTCAAAGGTAACCTAATACGTGGCAGTAGC
Organism: Pinus taeda; assembly: GCA_000404065.3. Taxonomy (NCBI): domain Eukaryota; kingdom Viridiplantae; phylum Streptophyta; class Pinopsida; order Pinales; family Pinaceae; genus Pinus; species Pinus taeda. The sequence goes on from APFE030788624.1 coordinate 83,008, forward strand.
ACAACTTTGAACCACTCTTTATGTTGTTTTGGGGGTATATCAAAGCTTACTTAACCCATCAACACCTTGAGTCGCTGATCCAACTCCCCATAGATTCAATCATTATTTTTTTGATTTATGTTAGCTCTGTAATGCACTGTGATTCTCATTTCAGATTCTTGAATTTCGACATGAATTCTTTCTTAATGTCATCCAACGAAGCAGTCGGGTTAGTCACAGAGTACTTCATATACCAGGTTAGTGCTCTTTCTTGTAATGACATGACGAGCTACACCTTCTTTACATCATCACTAGTGATCTATCTTGTTGTCCATACTTCCTCAAATACAAACCAGAACTGATTAGGATCCTATGATCCCATGATCCGGTTCTTGGAGGGAGGCCCCCAAGATCTAAAAAATTGAAATGGATTTTGGGGGGAGGCCCCCAAGATCTAAAAAATTGAAATGGATTTTTGGGGGAGGCCCCCATTGATATGAAAAATTGAAATGGTAAAAGAAAATAGGAGAACACACATTAAAAAAACCACTAAGAAACTTTTTATTAAAATGAGAATAAATGTAAAAGCTACATTGTGGTGGAAAATATGTCCTTTTACAAAATGTGACTTGTTACTTATAGCCCTTTTTGGTTATAATACCACAGGTAAATTCCATGGGTGGATAAATACCATGGTTTGATGTCACTTAAAATACCATGGGTGGATGCCACGTACAATACGATGAGTAAATTCCATGGGTGGATAAATACCATGCATGGATGAATACCATGGGTGGATGCCACTTACAATACCATGAGTAAATTACATGGGTGGATGAATACCATGGGTGGATGCCATTTTCCATTTGGATCATTCCTCCCTCCTTAATAAGAAATGGTTCCCAATGCATGAAGTTACCTCATGAGAAGCCTTTTTTGAATATGAAGAAGAGAATGGTTTTGTGTGGTTAATCCATAACCGTGATGAATGAAGATTTGAGGAAAGAGATACCTTGTAATGCTTGTGACCCACTATGATACTGACAATGTGTGACCTAGAAAATTGATTTCAATAAAGTGTGGGTCTGTGGAGGACCCATAACCATAAAAAATGAAGATCTTAGGATAGAGATACCCTATAATGCTTATGACCAACTGTGATACTAACAGTGTGCGGCCTAGCAAATGGACTTCGATGACAAGGATTTTGTGTGGTTGACACATAACCGTGATGTTGACTGTTGATGAAATAACATGTGCCTGCATAGCTTTAGGTGGGAGGGAATGCCTCCAAATAACCCAAGTCAAATATCGCTATGCTAAAACTGGTGAATGTGAAGTAGATACCTATTAAAGCAGGGTGGGAGGGCACGTCTCCAAAGGGAACCCGCTCCGAATGCTGCTCCAGATTTAAAATGGACATAACCCGGTAAATATAACTCAAAATAATTATTATAGTCTATTTTTGAAAATAAAATGACCATTCTGCATCTTCCCACATGTTTGAAATCCCTATCTGGACACTCTGGAATCTCAGATTCACATTGCAACTCTTCCACCATAAAAAAGTTATGAAAAAATAACTAATTTTAAATCAGCAATATCTCCCTTATCCGAACTTTGATTCGACCATTTTTTTTTTGAAATTGGGTGATTTTTTAAGAGGATCTTAGATCCGTAATCAGTTTTTTAGATTCTACAAAAAAACGACAAAAAATGATAGGAGAGCCACTATCCACGAATTGCCATAATTTTTATTTTTTCCGCAACAACAAATGGTTTTAAATCAGCAATATCTCCCTCATACAGACTTCGATTCGACCAAATTTTTTTGAATTTTAGTGTGTTTTCGCAAATGATCCAGATATGTTATTTGGTTTTGTAAAATTTTCACCAAAAGTTTCAGATATGATCTGCAAAATTGCCGCCCAAAAAATTCCTGCAAAAAATGAAAAAAAAAAATCTTCCCACTTTGCACAAGAAATTGCTCTATGGAGGTTGTAGCATGTGCATGAAGTTTGTTGAAGATTGCTGCAAAATTTTGAAACTAAAGTATGCATGAAACCGTCATTCCCATGGAGTCGTAACCTAAGTCTCATACCATTGGTCCAGATCTTGGGGGGAGGCCCCCAATATCTAAAAAATTTAAATGGATCTTGGGGGTAAGGTCCCCATTGATCTGAAAAATTGAAATGCCAGAAGAAAATAGTAGAACACACATTAAACAAAACCACCAGGAATTTTTTATTAAAATAGAGAATACATGTAAAAGTTACATTGTGGTGGACATTCTATCCTTTTACAAAATGGGACTTGTTACTTATAATCTTTTTTTGTTACAATACCAGAGGTAAATTCCATGGGTGGGTAAATACCATGGGTGAATGAATACCATGGGTTGATTTCACTTAAAATACCATGGGTGGATGCCATTTACAATACCATGGGTAAATTCCATGGTTGGATAAATACCATGGGTGGATGCCACATACAATAGCATGAGTAAATTACATGGGTCGATGAATACATGGGTGGATGCCACGTACAATGCCATGAGTAAATTACATGGGTGGATGAATACCATGGGTGGATGCCATTTTCCATTTGGATCATCCTAGTCCTTTAAAATAGGAAGCTTAATGTCATTAACCATTTTCCTTCTCGGGGGCTAGGTGGAGGGGGAGGGGGGTGGGGGTGTTAGGGGAATAATGGGGAGGGGATGGAGGGTGTAAGGAGTGGATGGATGGGGAATCCAAAAATATGCCTTGATTCTTCTCAACTCATAAATTTGATGCTCCTTCAAGACGAGTGGGGGAATGTCATGGGGTTGTAGGTTTACTTCTTTCTTCTTCACTCTCAGATCCTCTAACAAGGGGATATAGTCAGTCTCATAAAAATTCTTTGGATATGTTCTGTATCATTTTCCACTTCGCATAGACCCTAGTTCAGGCTTATTTTTTCTTCGCCCATGTTGGGAACATGGTTCCCCAAGGACAGTTTTGGGGCTAAAAGCCCATGTTTTGGTTAAATTTTGTAATAAACTTGTAAAGATTCCACATTTTGTGGTCGCGGAGCGTGAAGGTGTCATGAGTCATAAAAGGTTATCCACCCTTAGTTTTGTAAAGAAAAGTCGATTGTAAAAGATCTACCCATGGTCCGCGGACCATGGGATTGTATAAAAAGAGCTAAGTAAGCTCTAGGTAGGAAGATAAGTCTTAGAGAGTCATAGCTTTGAACCAAGAAGTCTAAGTTTTGGGTCGTAGCATAGGTAGAGGCTTTGAAACTGAGTGCGCAGAGGCCTAAGGTGGAAGTCCACAACTGAGTGCACGGACCCCTGCAACTGTGTGTGGAGGGTGGATAGATTCTGCAATCCCTTGAAAGATATCAATAAAAAGAAGTATTCTGCAAATTCTGTGTCTTTGTTCTTGTTAATCCATATTGACATGTTATGTATGAATTTCATTTATAATGCTTATATGGTGCACGGATGTATGTAATTATGTTGGTTAAGTGAACGCAAGTAGGAACATCTATTTATGCAATGCTAACTATGATTGTTTAATATGATAAGTAAGACACTTAGACTAGTTTGGGAATCTACACGGTACACTGCCATAGTAGCACGAAAATACCTGAGTCGCAGGTTAAGGCTGTACGAAGGTCAATACCCTTTTACGAAGGTATTGAAGGGTGGAATAAAAGCCTAGTATGGCAAGCCCTAGAGCTAAGAGACTTGCATGAAGGTAGGAGAAGAAGGAATAAAACAAAATCACAACCATCTCAGGGTGCGGAAACTTGTTTCCAACACGCCCCCATTCTTCTTCGGGTGAGACTTCGGTCCATGCTCTGCGGGTTGATGATGAAAGGGTTAGTAGTGTAGGGATTTGTTTGGCTAAATAACGCTGAACTTGGGTCAGCCCCCCACAAGCCAACAAATGGTTCCGTTGCCCAGACCGGAATCTGCATAAGAGAAGTGTGATGTCATATCACTGGAATCCAACTAAGAAAGAGATCAGAGACTGGTTGGATAGGTGTTATAGACATATTTGGGAACTACAACCCCAATCACATATGTCCATAAATCAAGGGCTTCTAAACCCCTAAAAGTGTTGTTCCATACCCTAAAGGATCAAGGTCAATTGATTACATCATTTGCCAGAAAAACTGCTTAGATCTTGTCAGAACTGGACCATACAGATTGCTCCATGCTGAGGGTGCGATGCATCTCTCCTGCTACACATAGAAGGTGCGATGCATATTGAAAAGCCCTTCTATAGGGTGCGATGAACAAGAGCAGACAAATGGAAAAGGTAGTTTGCTAGGTGGAAACCCAGAGAATCTTCTAGAAACTGCTCATATGACACTTGCCTCTCTGAATTCGCCCAGGGATGAGTAAGAGATCATGAAATATCCAAGTGGAACCAATAACTATCAGTGAAATGACACTAATCAAAATCCTAGAAGCTGACTCACCCCCCTGCAAAGATCTATATATGGATCCATCATCCTAGAGATCCAGAGGTTGGAATTTTGTATTTTGTAAGGAAGTGCTGTTGGTGTCTATGTGAAGGCTTTCATGCTGGGAGGATGACACTGGATTAGAAAACTGGGTTATAATCCTCTCTTCTACTACTTCTATCAATAAAGCTATTTGAGTTTTCCTCCATATACTTGTATATTTCTGAATCTTGTATTTGTGTATGCATTTGTATGGTTAATGTACATTTGATTCTACATTGTTTATGGTTATAGATCTCTATGCTTTGATGGTATTTTGCTGCTTTGACTCTACAGGTGTTCTTTGAAGTGAGACAAGTGAAAAAGGAGTGGTGAAAGCTCTATGAAGGGAGAGAGGAAACAGGAAAGGAGACAAGTGAAAGACTGAGCATGGTACTCTTTGCTTCTCTCTCATCTATCTCTCATAAAGGAAAACACAATAACTTTGAATTGTTTTTTTCTAAGATAGTTACCCGTCTTAGTGGGACTAGCAGATCTGAGTAGACACTAGTTTTCCTGGAAACAAAACGGCGAATACGTTGGGGATTGAATAGTTTATTTGTTTGTCATTGTTATTTGCTTTATAAACTATAGATGGAGCCTGAAGTTAAGCCAGCTAGCTTTCGAACTGCTTTTGCTATGAAACTGCAAAGTATATCAACGCTGCTTCAGTCAATCTCCGGGTTATTTTATGAACTGAACATCTGACTTGCAAACATCCTAAGTGCTCTGGTGGTAGCTCAAATAACCACATTAGATCAGCCCCTTCACTTTGTGTTTACAGCCTGTCATAAGCTCAGCCTAAATCCCTGAACTTAGCTGCAAACTGTGGGTGAAAACCAAGCTCATTCTCGTCCCTAGACCATCGCACTGTATCTCATTGGCAGTCTAGATGCATTGCACCTCCCGTGTGTTGTAGGTGAGATGCATCCCTGTTTCCCTTAAGGACAGGTGCGATGATTGAGTGAGATTGTTTCTGCCTCCAAATTTTGTTTTTTTCTACATAGTTTTTAGCTCTATTTAGTAGTTTTGCTGTCTATGATCAATATATCACTGTTGAAACCTTCTTCCTTTACATTATTTAGCCTCCATTGATAAGGAATTGTGAATGTTTTTTAATGTATTTTTCATCATTTACATTCCTCCTTTGCAAATAGTAGCTTAATCGAACTGTCGTTTTTTGATTTGAAAGTGTCGTAACTGTCGTTTTCAGTCAAGTAAAAGAGTGTCGTAAAGTCTTCCTCTTTTAGATAGTCGATTGTACTTTTGCCCTTGTATTTGATTTGAATTATCAATTATTTGAAGTGTCGAAAGCAGTTTTCCATTTGAAATTGAAAGTGTCGTCCTAGTCTTCCTTTCAATTTTGAAAATAAATTGCTAAAGTGTCACTTTGAAGAAAAGTAGTTCAGATTTGTACTTAGTTTTCTTTTTGTCATTCTAACATTAAGGGAACTGAAAATCAAATACATGCATGTGCATTTGCATTTAGACTGCATGCATAAATTGATTTAGGAAAAGTGCATTTAGTGTGTGTTCTCTGCTCTATGTTGAAAGAATTTTACTCTTCTTTCCTTAGTAGCTAGGAATTTCATTGCTAAAAGAAAATAAACAACTGTTTATCATATTAGATTGCATATTTAGGAATTGTATATCTACATCACGTGGTGAACCTTGAAAGGCAAAATTCTTAAGAAAGATCAACTATAAAATAAACCTCAATGAACATAAAAACGCTTTGGAACCTAACGCACAACATCTAGAAGTCTAGACTAGAGACGTATTTCAGTGTCGTAAAGCCTAGTAACTATCGTTTTCATCGTAGGTTGGGTGATTCCTCCTCTTTGATACAACAAGTGCTAGTACAAACTTGTACTCCCACGTACCGTCGAGTATATATTGGGAGACCACAATAGGCTAATATCCTTTGTACTTAGGAAGCCGTGTCTGCCGCCCTATCGATCGCAATGCACTGAACACAACATTCGGGAAGATTGACTGCCGTAGTAAATTCCTCGGTAATTTCTCTATAATTTACCACTGAGGTGTATATTGCAGTTTTGCAATTGGTTTTGTAATCCCTCTGTCTAGATTTCCAGAGTAGTCACTTTCGTTCCTTTTCAGACTCCTTAAAAGAAAATGTCCATTTGAGCACTTGTCACTTCAGGCTCATTAAAAATCAAAGGCAACTAGAGTCATCTTTAGCTTTTTCTCGACTCTTAAAAATTGAAAAAGCAAGTTGTGTCAAAGAATCATAAAATTCATTTAATTTGGAATAACATTTTCCCCTTTTAATTTTGAGTTGATCAATTAATCCACAATCGTGGAAGAAATTCAATCAAAAACTTGTCGTTCACAGAGACTAATGAGTCAACCGTCTTTGACTCTAAAAACGAAACCATTCCGGGCCAAGCGATCTCATTTAACTGGGTGAAAGTCTCCTGGTTTATTTGAAACTTGTTTTTCAACATCATCAGAGACTCCATTTACTCCAATTACTTCTAGTATCCCGGCCTCTATAGAAGAAGTTCCACAGTTACAAGAGGACATTAGAATTGATCATAGTGTAACAGTAAACACTTCTATTCCTAAACCAACTCCATCTAGGGTTGATTTGGAAGGTGTTATCCCTCCAACATCTATCGCTGCAGATTCTATACCTTCTCTGGCATCAAAAATATTTTACGGACCTGACGATCTACCTCTTCCACCTAGACTGATTGCTATAGAATAGATTACAGAGGATCTTCCATCCAGTACCACATTGCATTTTGGAACTGGGATTCGCCTACATCCTTCTACTACAGAAGTTAATTCTTTTAATCACCCTTCATCGCAAGTTCCTGTAGAATCGCTAGGAAATCTTTTGGATAGACTCGATATGTCTGAACAACCATCGACATCTAGGACTATGTCATCTAATATAGTAGCAGCAGAACCTCCTAAAGCTACTCCGATAATTTTCACTGGTATACCATATGTCCCAACTAGTTATAAACCACTAGATGGAGTCCACCCATGGACTGTTTCGACAGCATGGTCTGTTCCCATTTGTTCATCCAGAATCTTATCTGGAATTTCTTATGTTGAGTCTCAGCAAATTGATCCTTCACATTAGTATCAATTTGGGTAGTCTAGTCTCTAAAGACCAGTTTACCCTTTGAACACTGGATTGCCGCCATATGGGGGGCAATATGCCTTTTCATTGTTCCTTCCAGGAGAGCAACCATATGGGAGTTCACAACAAAATTCGGGTCAAGTTGGAATTGTATCCAGTGGTTGGATATCAATACTACCTTAGCAGCCAAGAGTTGTATATTCAATGCAACAAAATCAACCTGTGTCAAACATTCCAACTACACCGGCTGTTGTGATAGTGTCACAAGTACAAGCGCTACCTGTTGTATGTCAACCTCCAGTCTCTCAGGTCGTAATACAACAACCTCTTGTCTCCGCGACTCAATCACAACTGCCGATTAGTGGCTCCTTAACTGAAGCGACTCAAGCTCAAACAAGTACTATCACCCCTCATCTTGGTCAAACATCCAGTATTTGACAACATTAATGGTCTCACAGCCATGGCTGGTGCAATATCAACAACCGCAGTTCCAACAAGCTTACCAAGGACCTGAGCAACAAAGCTTTGCGGGTAATGGGTAGTCATATGTTCGAAACTGTTACCATCAATCATATTATAATGGTTATGCCCATCAACCTTATCAAAATTATCAACCTCAAATACATGATGGTATGCAAAGACCCACTACTCAGGCGATCCCATCTTAGCCTAGGTATGCTTCGCCAAACGTGAATCAATAGTTGCCTTTCATAGCAACTTTAGAATTGCCAGATCTGAATCAGCAAACAAATGATCCAATTGCTTATGCCCCTTGGTGGCTGATGATTCCTCATAAACTTCCGTCAGATATTCCTAAATTTAATTAAAATCTGGGTGAAGATCCGTCGAATCATGTGATTACCTTTCATCTGTGGTGTTCATCCAACATCCTTAATGATGATTCGATTAGGCTTCACCTTTTTCAGCAAACGCTAACTAGTCCAACAGTGAAATGGTACATCGAATTGCCTAGAGCTTCATTCGATAACTCCAGTGCCCTCGCCATAACCGTTTTAACCCATTTTCAGTTATCTATAAGGTACGAAACAAGAACAAAGATCCTTACCAATTTTAAACAAACAACAACCACTCACATTTCTGATCATATTCATGAGTGGCGATGTCGTCGTCGAATGGTAAAGACATATGTTCTTGATCAACTTCTAGTTGAATGGTTTATTAAGTCATTGTTACCTTCTATTACAAAATATGTGGCCAAGGGAGGAGTTGTCGCTAAAGAGCAAGTCATTGCTTGTGCACAATATCTAGAATTGATCTATACTCAGTCTGGAACACTCTATGACAAAATTCTTGATGCTCCCAGGCCAGAGTTTTCTGTTCCTCCTCCTCCTAAATTGAATAGATATTCTCATGCTAGTGATGGCGTGATTGGCACCTCAAGTATGCAAACCGCAAAGGCCCCATCTAGTAAAGCCCTTGCAATTTCGAGTAAAAAGACAAATGAAAAACTTCTTGCCTCAGAGGTTAATGCTGTGCCGTCTAACAAAGGAAAAGAATCGAAGCAACTAGGGGGCAAGAAGAAAGGGAAAAGAAAAAAGAAGAAACATGATGATTCATCTCCTGAAAAATCTTCTGGAAACCCTTATGGGAAAAAGAAACCTAATCGGTCATGTCTCATATGCAATGAGGACCATTGGACGAGGGATTGTCCGCATAAATCTGAGATCAAGAAGTTCTTTAAGAGTTTGAATACCTCAATAGTGTTGACTTATTCGTTTCCAAACCCAGAAACAAATCTGGTTGCTAGCGACAATGCTTCTCCATCCCAAGTGCTTATGTTGTCCATTTCGAAACAAAAAAATGATGCTTTGATATCTACAAGGAATAAAGATGATGGGAATCCACAGATGTCGAACAACAAGGCTGCAGGTCAACCTAGTAGTTCGAAAACAACTTTGACCGAAGTTCTGCCACCCATAATTCCTGAGCTAACGATAAAGCCACCAAAGGGAGTAGTACACAAATCAACATTTAATCGTCATGCCCGAGCAGCACAGAACTATAATATAGTAGAGGATCTGGCCCAATCACCGTCCGCTATGTTGACACTTGAAGTACTACAAAATTGCCTCTCCCAAAAGCAGGCTCTATTATCAGCAATAGGTGGGATTGACCCAATGGATTCCAATCTTGTGGCCTTTAATCATAAAGGATACGAACTTCAATTACCGGCTCAACTCGCTTTCCTCGTACAAGTCAAAGCCCTCAACAAAACTATTCATCGAACAATCATTGATGAGGGGGCATCTACCTACATTATGTCAATGAGTTGCTGGAAAACTTTAGGCTTGCCACCCTTGTCAAGATCATCAACGACATTAAAAGCATTCGATGGATGAAAATTCACCCCGTATGGGATTTTAAGTAACTTGCAAGTTGAAGTGGGGGGCAAGACAATATAAATTGATGTCGAAGTTATCGATGGAAACCTCGATTATAAAATCCTACTAGGAAGGCCCTGGATTTATGCTATGGCTACTGTTGTGTCAACATATTTTAGAAATATTGCATTTCCCTTCCAAGGAGGAATTACAATCGTTGACCAACAAAATTTTCTCCCCAACAGTTCACAAGTTACGGGAAGCATTCCAATGATCCATGGAATCTCTCAATCACTTCAAAATATTGGAGTATGCCTCCTAAAAGACCCTACCTTAATGGGTACTTTTTCCCTACCACCTCCAAGTAATCTGGCATAAGTGGCCATGGTGGAAACCTGTAATATGATATCTTCTATATCTACAAGGCTTCAAAATATTTCCAAAAATTTTGTTAGCATGGATCATCGCCATGTATTGTCTCCAAGCCCAATAGAAATATTGTAGCAATCAATTTTCTTGGCCTGGGGTGAAAACCCAAATCAATGCTCATCTAGTGTTTAGATAGATAGGTCTAAGGAATATGGCACCTCTTCAGATCCTTGATCGCAAGTACATTCTACAAACGAAGGAATCATTAAGTCAATGATGATAGGAGAGGCACCATGGAAAGATCACCACCATCGTTCCAATCTCTGGATTACCATGAAGATTATTCTAGTGACCTTAATCATCCTTTAGTTTTTGATTTGCTATCAAATACTGTAAGTACGATGGATTCCAAGCGAAATATGTCCAATATTGAAGAAACTATCGCCATAAATATCTCGATCAAACCAAATGTTGTAGAGAATATTCATGTCGGCAAATCTTGCTCTTCTTTAGAACTGGAAATATATTGCGTTCTCTTTCGCGAATTCAGAGATGCCTTTGCATGGTCATATAAAGAAATTCTAGACATAGACTCGAGCATAGTTGAACACGAAATCAAGATGTATCCATATGTCAAACCGGTATGACAACAACCTCGGCAGGTACACCCGAAGAAAGCTGTTGCCATCAAGGTAGAAGTTGAAAAACTTTTATATGGTGGTTTCATTTACTCGGTTCCTCTAACTGATTGGGTATCAAATATTGTTCTTGTAATAAAAAAGCAAGGAATGATTAGAGTGTGCATTGATTACAGGGATGTAAATCAAGCTTGTCTAAAGGACAACTATCCTACACCGTTCATAGACCAGATAATTGATGAATATGCCGGATGCGAAATCTTTTTATTCATGGATGGATTTTCCAGGCATAATCAAATAAATATCCGCCCACAGGACTAGTCAAATATTGCATTTATATGTCCGTGGGGCACATTTGCGTACTGTAAACTACCTTTCGTACCGTAAACTACCTTTCGGTTTAAAGAATGCAAGGGCAACTTTTCAGAGGGCTATGAATTATGCCTTCCACGACATCAAGAACATTGGTCAACCATATCTCGACGATCTACCGACTCATTCGCAAAAGTGGACTGACCATCCACAACATTTGAGAGCTATATTTCTACATTGCCGACACTACAAAGTACGACTCAATCCGTACAAGTGTGTTTTTTGTGTCAGTTTTGGTTTTTTACTTGGTTTCATAGTTTCTAAGGATGGGATTCGACTCGACCCATGTAAGGTTCTAGCAATCATCGATATGCCTCAACCTTCAAATTTTCTTTAGATTCAGAAACTCCAAGGGAAAGAAAACTTTCTTAGGAGGTTCATTCCAAATTACGCCAGACTTGCTAAAGGTTATACACGTCTATTGAAAAAAGAAGTTGCCTTTATTTGGGATCAGGTTGCGCAAGCTTCCTTTGATGCTCTAAAGGAATCCCTAATAAAAGCATCATTAATGTACACTCTTGACTATCAAAAAGACTTTAACCTATATCTAGCTGTAGCAGATACAACCATCGCAATGGTTTTAGTTCAAGAAGACAATGGAATCAAACATCCTATCTATTATTTAAATCGAAACTTAAATGATACAGAATGCAAGTACTCGTATGTTGAAAAGCTGTCTCTTGTAGCTGTTCAAGTAGTACAGAGATTTCGACACTATATGCTCTTTTGCGAAACTACCATTTTGTTAGATTGCAACCCTATGACTTACATTCTGTCGTGTCGGTTTCTTGGGGGAAAATATTCAAAATGGATAGCCATTTTGCAAGAGTTTGATCTGGAATTCATAAAATCCAAATCAAAGAAATCTCTAGTTTTTGCGGAGTTACTATGCGACTTCCCATCATCGTCCAACGATTCAACATCCAAAGCATCAATCGTGGATGAATCTTTGTTTCTGATATCGTCAAGCAATCCATGGCATGGAGATATAATAATCTATCTCCAAATCCAAACATACAGGCCTAATACCTCTCGCTCCGAACAAAGACATACTCGATACCAAGCAAAGACTAAATGATCGTCGGTGGTACACTTTACTGTCGCGGTATTGATATAGTTCTGCGAAGGTGCCTCACGCATGAGGAGGCTGAAAAAGTATTGAATGACTGTCATTTAGGTGTGTGTGGGGGGCATCAATCTAGTTATGCTATGACAAAAAAGATCTTACGAGCAAGTTACTTCTGGCCAACAATGTTCAAAGATTGCATAATCACAGTCAGAAGTTGCCATGCTTGTCAAATCTTCGACCTCAAAACCATAATACCACCCGCACCTCTACATCCAGTAGTTACTGTTGGGCCATTTTCCAAATGGGGCATATATTTCATGACATGTAAGTCCACCTCAGCCGTGGGGCATGGGTATATCATAGTCGCAGTTGACTATTTTACAAAATGGGTCGAGGCGATGCCTACATTAAACAATAGCGGTGAAACGGCTACTCTTTTCTTTTTCAATCATGTAGTCTCTAGATTTGGTGTTCCACAGGCTATAATCATAGATCATGGATCGAATTTTTGAAATCACATGATGGTCGAATTGGCTGCCAAATTAGGACTATCCCATGACAGTTCTACTCCATATTATTCGCAAGCTAACAGACAAGTTGAAGCCATCAACAAGGTCCTGAAGCACATGCTACAAAGGATGATCGGAGTCCACAAGTGGAGTTGGAACCTAATCCTATACTAAGCCTTGTGGGCATATAGGACATCAGTAAGAAATTCAACCGGGTTTACACCCTTTCAGCTGGTGTATGGCCTGGAAGCGGTATTACCGATTCAGTGTGAAATTTCATCTCTCAAGCTCGCAGTCGACCTTCTCCCTAGAACTTCAGAGGAAGAGGCTCGTTTCTTGGAACTAATCCAATTGGATAAAACCCATCGTGATGCCACCTTGGCTAACGAAGCTCATAAGAAACGAGTCAAGGTGCAGTTTGACAAGAATTTCAAACCCTGTGTCTTCTCAGAAGGTGATCTGGTCTTACTTTACGATCAGGAATCCAATAAATTGGGAGCAGGTAATTTCTAATCATTATGGATGGGTCCCTACATTGTTAAGCGAGTATTAGCAAAAGGAGCCTACGAGCTAGTAGATTACGATGGGATTCCACTATCGCAACCCTGAAACGGGTTGTACCTTAAGCGTTACTATGCTTAACTAAGTGTAGTAATCTCTTCATATGATTTTGTTACGTTTTTTGTTTTTGTCAAGAGTGATCGTTTTGGTTAGGTAATCCACTTTTGCATTTGTTGCAGATGTCAAACCTATTGGAATCATTTGTTGGATACGCCGACGAAGCTAGTCGTAGTACACGAAACCTATCTTCTGTAGCCTGGGCCATTTTTGGTCCAAGCGGCGAGTTAGTGAGTTTAAGAGGGGTATGTATTGGTCGGTCAATGAGCAACATCGCTGAGTATAGCACGTTGATAAAGCTTCTCTCTAATGCCATTGCACACGGCATACACTGACTTGTTGTCAGGCTAGACTCACAACTCGTTGTTTGGTCAATTTAGTGTTGTCTAAATTGCTATCATAAATTGTCAACCCGGGGCTCGTAAGCTGATGAAGTGAAGTGTACAATATATACTTAAGGAGCCTTTCCTAGTTCTTTTTGTCATTTTTAGTTTATTTCTAAATTATCTTCCTAATATGATGTGATGAAGTTATAAACAAGTGAGTGAATGTGTGTGCATGTGATGATTTCTAAATGCTTCTTGAATTTTAAAGAGAAAACTTGAACAATGACTTGAAATGGAATTAAAGCATCAAATGAAAGTAAAGCATTAAACAAAAGACTAATGGCACTAGTCCAATACCTTTACTGCTGATAAGAATGAAAATGATATCTACATTAACTCAGCTGAAAGCAAAACACTACTCTAGAAATCCAAAAATTAAGTGACAAATCACACTACTTAATTCTCCCTTAACATTCTGCCTTTAGCTAAATTGATCGTGTGAAAAAGAGTTAGGAGTGAATTAGAAATATGAGTCTAAAACTAAATAAACCAAGCTGCAATTAGATGATGTTTTGGTCCCATAAAAGTTAGTGAATTATGATAAACAGAACCATTAAGAGATTAGCAACTTGACAAAACTTGACAACGTAAACTAAGTAAAGAACTAACTAAGCAAGGAAATCAGAACGAAAGTCAGCAGTTTAGATAAGACAACTTCAGATGCCACTAGTGTTAAAAAGAAGTAAAATCACACTGTCCCGGGCTCCTAATCAAAGCTGTAAAAACACACTGATCAGTCATGAAAAGTACAGAAATGTAAAGCAACATAATTCAAAACTGTACATTAATATACATGATCAATTAAAGAAAAAGAAATGCAGGAAAGTAAATTCAAAGGCTACTGTACAATGGTTGTAGCAGACAGGGGCCCTCCATCCACTTCAACCAATTAAAAGATTAGCTACGCAGATAGAAACATAACTGTCTTCTTTGAATTAAATCAACTCATAACAAAACACAGTGGAGAGCGTAAACGCTTTATAAAAGGGTCTTCAAAACAAAGTTTACAGCAGCAAAATATTAACTTTCAAAGACTAACTAATCAGCATGTAGAAACGCTTTATTTATAGCAGGAACATCAACTGTTCTGTGCGTAAACTAAGCTAACTAACAGCTAGGAAAAAGACACGTTCAGCAGCACCGTGCACGGATCTAGGGAACGATCATCATGGTTTAATAAATCCGATGTTGGATTCTTGTCCCCTGTAGTCTTCGTGGCTGAAGAAGAGGCCAGCTATGACTTACGTGCTCCAACTGAACACGCAGAGCCGTGCCACCGTTTTCAACCTTGCCATTTGACCAGAGCTACCTCCACGTTGACCAGGGGTGTAGACGACCAGTTTGGCTGAGCTGACAGCACACGCACCATGTA
>APFE030788624.1:119934-143184 GCA_000404065.3 Pinus taeda
AAGGAGGTTTCCCCCTCGAAGAGGCTGAATTCTAAGGCGTTGATCTATCTTTTCTATCTTTTCTTGAGTTGGTTTCATAACATGAAATACCTTCACACTCCATTCTTTCATGATTGCCACCCTAAACCTTGTATCATCAGATCGTTTTCACCTCCAGAAAATAATTTTCTCCGTTCAGTGTCGTAGATGTGGGATTCATTAAGGCCTTCCTATGACGGGTCACTTTTTGTCGACATCAGCTCATTATCCAAGAAGTTGACCTAAGAACAACCCTTTCAGTACTTTGAAGCTTGCATGCCTCAATGGCAAGTTTCTCAGTTCCTATGATAGGTTTACATCAATGACCTTCGACCGAAAGATTTTGCATGGTGTTCGACATCGACCCATGTATTCACACCACGTGAATTGTACTGTAGTACCTTGAGGGTTATCATTATCGGTGATTCCTCTCATGCCTATTAACAACTTACATCATTGGCTAGTAATCAGGCGATGTCTTTCCATGTTCGACATCAGAACATCTTTTCACATGGATCGACTTGTACTTTGGGCGAAGATTGAATGATTTTGAAGACCCCATATCTAGTTTCATCTATCTGCGCTGCGATATATTTAGGAAAATAAATACATCAAATGTACTCCATAGCTGAACAAATAATCATCCAAGCTAAGGGATGATGGCTCTACCAGAATCATCAGTGTGCCACACAGACGATTGTCTGTCCTATGTACATGAAAATGAATTTATAAAGTTGAGCATGGGAATGCCCACCTCAGCTAGATAATGAAAATATTATGAAGATAATGTATTGTATCTTATTACAGTTCACCTTCCAGTTTAAAAACCTTGGATCCTCATGGTAAAGCATTTCACTCGACATCAGAAGATTTACGACCTCATGCTTTAGGGGGTAACTGTTATAGACATATTTGGGCACTGCAACCCCAATCACATATGTCCATAAAACAAGGGATTCTAAACCCCTAAAAGTTTTTTTCCATACCATAAAGGATCAAGGTCAACTGATTACATCATTTCCCAGAAGTTCTCCCTGAAAAACTACTCAGAACTGGACCATATAGGCTACTCCATGCTGAGGGTGCGATGCATCTCACCTGCTACACATAGAGCGTGTAATGCATATTGAAAATCCATTTTTTAGGGTGCGATGAGCGAGAGCAGACAAATGGAAAAGGAAGTTTGCTAGGTGGAAACCCAGAGAATATTCTAGAAACTGCTTATATGACTTTTGTAGGGTGCGATGAGCGAGAGCAGACAAATGGCAAAGGAAGTTTGCTAGGTGGAAACCCAGAGAACCTTCTAGAAACTACTCATATGACACTTGCCTCTTTGAATTTGCCCAGGGATGAGTAAGAGATCATGAAATCTCCAAGTGGAACCAAGAACTATCAATGAAATGACACTAATAAAAATCCCAGAAGCTGACTCACACCCCTGCAAATATCTATATATGGATCCCTCATCCTAGAGATCCAGAAGCTGGAATTTTGTATTTTGTAAGGAAGTGCTATTGGTTTCTTTGTGAAGCATTGTATTGTTGGGTGATCTAGCTTTTCATGAGGTGAAGAGGGCTTTCATGTTGGGAGGATGGTGTTGGATTAGATAGCTGGGCTTTAATCCTCTCTTCTACTACTTCTATCAATAAAGCTATTTGAGTTTTCTTCCATATACTTGTATATTTTTGAATCTTGTATTTGTGTATGCATTTGTATGGTTAATGCACATCTGATTCGACATTTTTTATGGTTATAGATCTCTATGCTTTGATGGTATTTTGCTGCTTTGACTCTATAGGTGTTCTTTGAAGCAGGACAAGTGAGAAAGGAGTGGTGAAAGCTCTATCAAGGGAGAGAGGAAACAAGCAAGGAGCCAAGCGAAAGACTGAGTTTGGTACTTTCTACTTCTCTCTAATCTATCTCTCATAAAGGAAAACACAAGTAACTTTGAATTGTTTGTTTCTAAGGTAGCTACCCGTCTTAGTGGGACTAGCAGATCTGAGTAGACACTAGTTTTCCTAGAAACAATAGGAAGATCCATGAATTTGCGATGCGGGAGAATAGAAACCTGTGATTGACAAAGGAACAATGGTTGGACAGATACCTATATACAGATATCTACGAAATCTTTTTATTCTCCTTTCTAGTCGAGCTATATGAGTGGATCATGAAGCTAGCAGATAGCCAAGGAAGGTGGAGACTTGACAGTCCTATTGTTTGGATCTCGAAGTTAGTACAGAAATTGGAAGCATTTGAGGAAAATATCACTTGTACTAATGATCATTGGGTTGATTGTGTCATAGGAGGATTTGTGACTGAATTCGCGGTCAATACCTTAGTCAGCTACTGTAAGGCAGAGCGACGCTTTTTCAAAGCACCGCGAGTTAAGTACTTGAAATCTTTAAATACCTGGATTAAAATGTTATTATGTGAAAAGTGGGTTATGCAGCTACCTTGATGTTTGGAGCTACGTGAAGCGGAAAAAATTACAGGAATGAAGGGAAAAAGGGTCCTGAATATAGTCCATTGATTTCACATCCATGAGGTGACGATGAGGGAGTAGCACAGGCTTCTCTTCGAAGTGCTATTCAGTTAACAAGAAAAAGATTATCGTGACTTCCACCTCCACCCATACCACCTCCAACTTCACCATCATCGCCTGCAACTTCACCCGTACCACCTCCACCTCCACCGCAATTTAGTATGGGAAATTCAGTAAAGCTGCCTTTGTTCAAAGGCTTGGGAAATGAGGACCCGAACCAATTCTGGTTCATTGAGAAAGCCGTATGGGAAGCTTCAGGTGTTACAAATGATCACATGAAGAAGGTGACATTGGTTAGTGCTCTGTAGGATCGCATGCTAACCTGGTATATTAAGTACTATAATGATAACCCAAATGCTGGAGTGGCAGACATCCAGACAACACTGAATAGAGAATTTAGTAGACCTAAATATGAGGCATAGTCGATTATGGGATTCAAGGAGATCGCAATGCAGCTAGGTGAGACACCTTGGGAATTAGATCAGAGGTTTAAGTGTAAGATCCGCGAAACTAACATGAACTTAACAAACAGACATCATCGCGAATGGTTTGTGGCTTTGCTACTGCCACACTTAAGGGTTGCGCTGTGTCACAACAGAAGATAACAACTCAAGTGAAGGCCTTGGAGATTGCTGTGAGGCTGCATGAAACATTGATGCAAGATCCAAATCTGGGGTTTCAACAGATCCATGTGTAGTTGAAAAATCTTTGCCTCGAGATGAAAAGTTTGAAGTAGGATAGAACAGTTCGACTAGAGGTGCACGAAGAGGTATGGTGCTTGAATTGCAAGGGTCAAGGGCATGACAAAGACCATTGCCTAATCTTTGCGAACTACATTGCAGGAGGACAACCGATGCCTTTGAAGCTGGAAGCTCAAGAAGGACCAAGAGCGGGGCCTGCATTGTGGTGCGCTATATGTCAGGTAGGAGGAAAACATGCCACAGATAACTATCATTTGCTGCAGAAATTTGCACAGACACCGCAACAATTGTTTAGTAACTTTTGGAGGTCAGTAGGGCATGATGAGCGTAATTGTAGGAGTTATGAATTGATTATGGATAAAACTCCTGCTTATAAGGTTTAGGCAGAAACGTGGCTCCCTGACTAGGGCGCGGGGATGGCACGGATAGGATTTCAGGGGCGTGCACGAGACTGAGGTGGAGGAGGACCGGACAGAGGTCAAGGATAGCTGATCTTCTACAATTGCAGAGGACTAGGACACTATGCTTGCGATTACACTAACCCAACACATCCGTCATGCAAGTATTTCACACTGTTTGATCAAGAAACGAAAGACTTCCCTACGCTGATAGCAAGGATACATGACAAAGGGGCGCTACCACCTTAGCTGACTCAAAACCTACAGATGATGAGGTTTGAGATGCATGAAGAGGATCCGAACGTGAATATGGTGCTCTGAAGTGGAATCACAACAGGAGATGACAAGGGGAAACAACTCGAAAACAATACATGGGTTCAGAAATCTCTGGCGTGAAACTTCATGGAAGCTAAGAAGAGCTTCGCTGAGGCTTCCACCTCAGGGAGCAAGCATAATATTGATCAGGAGATGGACCCTTCTATGCTCATAACCTTCCTAGAGACCTGCATGAAGTTACTGCGTGATATTAAGGCTATGAAGGGGTTACAAGAGCTCATAAACAAATGCGCCAAAAACACTCCGGGTGAGCTGCGTAGAGTGCAAAAGATTGGCAAGCATAAAACAAGAATGGGACAGGAGATGAGGCTGACCATGCAGATAGGAGAGTATGAAATGGATCAAGGTATATTGGACCTGGGGTCAGATTGAACATCCTACCAAAGTAGACTTGGGAACGGATGGGGAGACCCGCGCTGCAATGGTCTCCGATTCAGCTAAGGATGGTGAATCAACAGAAGATCATCCCCATGGGGTGGCTACAAGGGGTGACCGTAGATATTGAAGGTGCAAGCGCACTAGATGACTTTGAGGTAATAGAAATTGTGGATGACGAAAATCCTTATCCTATGCTCCTTGGAATTGATTGGACTACTGATATGAATAGGGTAATCAACCTAAAGAAGCGAAAGATGATATTTGAGAAGAAATTGCTACGCGTAATAGTACCCCTAGATCCTACTAAAGGATCGTGCTATACTGAACTAGTCCTGATTATGAGAGTGATGAAGATCTGGACTATATCTATAAGGTAACAGCGTAAGACCAAGACTAGGTGAATCCAATAATGGATGGACGAATTACATGGGATCGTGAGAGTTCCTGCACCTCAGACTCGGATGAAGAGTTAGAGCATCGACATAATTGGTTACATGAGGTGACTACACTAAGCTATAACATGATGACCTGGTCGCTGCAATGTGTGTCGTTTAAGGTAAGAAATATTGCTACATGATGGCCTGAATGATGTACATATCTTTTTCGACGCATTTGAGAGGAAGGTACTAGAAATGTAGCACTTTCAGGCATTGGACTGGGCACTGCGCGCTACGCCTGCAAGATGGTGGGGTATGCATAAGGGAAGCTTTGATGATTGGCATGAATGTAGGAGGATGATGAGAACATGATTTGGGAAGACAAAGGTGCGAATGATAGAAAAGTACGATGGGAAGGATGATCTACACACACATTTTGCCAAATGGGCTTGCTTATGGAGAGAGGCCCCAACCTGAATGGGTGCACTTATTGTGTCATACCTTGGATGTCATCCTGATGAATTGGTATGTAGAAACAGAGCTTCGCCATTCATAATGACATTTAGTTTTGAAGATGGGTTTGACTGTATTGATGAGGCACCACAAGAGGTGAAAACAACAATCTTTAAGATACTGCAAGATCCTTTGGACTTGATTCAGCCTAAGTGGGCTACTCAGCTGAGTCACGCGCTGGAATGCTATAATGTAACCATTGAAGAGGAGGATGAGGATCCATGAAAGATTAACATTCCTGAAACATAAGGTCACCACGAGGTTGAAGGACCGCAGATTGAGAATCCTGATATAACCGTGTCGTTAAAAACAAAATAGGTAAACATTGGTATAGAGGTAGAACCCAAATTCGCAAAGATTGGAGATTACTGGGACGATGCAACGGTGGATAAGTTTTCTAAATTTCTCCGTGAATACCAAGATTTATTCCCTACCAAGTTTACAGATCTAAAAGGGATAATTAGGGACCTAGGTGTTCAGAATATCACGTTGAAACCCAATGTGAAGCCAGTTAAGCAAAGACCTTACCGTCTCAATCCGAAGTATAAGGAGAAGTTCCACTTAGAGCTAGACAAGATGCTCGCGACATACATCATTGAACCTGTGGAAGAATCTGACTGGGTAAGCTCAATGGTGGTATAGGAGAAGAAGCAGAAGGATGAAATACGGATATGCGTGGATCTTAGAAAGTTGAATGACACTTGAGTACATGATCCTTTCCTGCCTCCGTTCACTGATGAAGTGTTGGACAATGTAGGTGTCCAGAAAGCATATACCTTCACTGATGGGTTCTCGGGGTACCACCATATCAAAATCACGCTGGAGGATAGGAGCAAGACAACCTTTGCGAGTGAGTGGGGTTGTTTCCAGTACACTGTAATGCCATTTGGATTGAATAATGCGCCTGTGATATTCTCGCGTGTAGTCTTTGTTGCATTCAAGGAATTTATTCATATGTTTCTGGAAGTATACTTTGATGACTAGACTGTGCTTGGGTTGGTGAAACGCCATGTCGCCACTTTACACTTGATTTTGGATACTTGTTGAAGATACCAGATTGCGCTCGATCTGAAGAAGTGTCTGTTTTGTGTCCCTTTTGGGACCCTGCTGGGTCATGTGATTTGCAGACAGGGATTGATGGTAGATCCTGCGAAGATAGCGGTGATACTGAACTTGAAAGGGCCAAGGAGTGTCAAACAACTGCGTGCTACCTTAGGACATATGGGATATTACAAAAAGTTTATCAAAAGCTATGCCCAGATCACCGTACCTATGGAAAAGTTGTTAAAAAAGGATGTCACTTTTTGCTGGAATGAGGACAGTAAAAAGAGCTTGGATGTATTTAAAGAAAAGATGGTCACCATGCCGATTTTAGCCTTCCCGGATTGGAAGAAGGAATTTCATGTACATGTTGATGCGTCGTGTATAGCACTAAGAGTAGTACTGACATAGGCTGGTGCATAAGACTTGGACCATCCTATCGCGTTTGCAAGCAGAAGGTTATCCAAGGCAGAGAAGAACTATTCCATCACCGAGCGCGAAGGGTTAGCCATGGTATATGTGCTCCAGAATTTTAGGCACTACTTGTTGGGTGGCCATTTTAAGATGTATACAGATCACTCTGCGCTGAAGTACCTAGTCAATAACCCTGTGTTGGCGGGGAGAATCTGCAGGTGGCTCTTATTGTTCCAAGAATATGATTTTGAAGTTATTGTGAAGCCTGGATGATTGAACGTGGGACTAGACCATCTATCACGCATCGAAATAGGGGAAGAGCCCACTAATTTGGAGAAAGGATTACTTGACACACAACTATTTGTAGTGCGCATCACGGATGGTCATTTTGAGGATATAATACACTTCCTAATGACATGAACTGCCCTGGAAGGATACATTGTCCAACAGAAGAAGGAATTAGTGGTGAGCGTGACAGATTTCTCTGTCATTGTTGGACATCTATACAAAATGGGTTCTGATGAGATATTACAGTGATATGTACCTGAGTTTGAAAGAAGCATCATCCTCACAGACGCTCATGGGGGCACCGCAGGAGGACATTATGTAGGGAGAGAGACTGTGCAAAAGATTCTACGTCCAGGGTTGTGGTGGCCAACCCTCCATTAGGACTCAAAAGCATATTTCAAGGCGTGCGATGTGTGTCAAAGGATTGGCAGGCCATCGCAGAGGGATGAGATGCCTCTGAATCCACATATGACATTACAACCCTTTGAGAAATGGGCGATTTATTTTGCAAGTCCCATTCAACCCCAAGGAAAAATGGGAGCGAGGTACATTATCACCACGACGGAGTATTTGACTCGTTGGGTGGAGGAACAACGTATGAAGGATTGCACAGGCACAACTACTGTAAAGTTCCTCTTTGAGTATGTACTGACGCGATTTGGCTATCCAAAGATCTTGATGAGTGACCGCGTTACGCACTTTCTGAATGAGACGATCATCGCACTGACGGAGGAATTTCAGGTATATCACCATAAGAGCATGCCTTATCACGTGAAGGCTAACAGAATGATGGAAGCATTCAATAAAGTGCTAGAGAATGCACTAACCAAGATTTTTCAATGCTCGACGAAGTGACTGGGACCTATGCATACCTGCAGTACTATGGGCTTATCGAACGACATGTAAGAAGTTGACTGGACAAACCCCCTTTAGGCTTGTCTATGGTGTTGAAGTAGTAATGCCTATGGAATATATTGTGCCTAGTCTATGCATAGTGGCACTCATGGGTATGATGGATTGCAGAGCCCTGGAGGAAAGGCTTGTACATCTAGATGAGCTCGAGGAAGAGAGATTTCTAGCTGGATTTCACCAACAGGTCTAAAAGAAGTGCGGAAAAGAATGACATGATCGACACATTAAGCTATGCACCTTTAAGGTAAATGACTTGGTCTTGTTATATAACAGTAAGTTTGATAAATTTCCAGGAAAATTTAGAATGCACTGGCTAGGGCCCTATGTCATTAAATAAATTATCGATGGAGGAGGGGTACAACTGGTCAAATTGAATGGAGATCCCTTCCTAGGAAAGGTGAATGGAAGTCGCTTGAAGCCATACACCGGTGGTCCGGCCATGTGACTAGATGAAAGTAGCACAATGTTAGAGCTATAGGTAGCTGAAAGGAGGCGTGGGACTATAAACAACACTACTCAGATTAGGGAGCTGCGTGATTTGAGGACTATATGAAGCAAGGAAGTGTCACAAGGTTCACGACAGCATGAAGGGAGCTGCGCCACCCAGGGATAAATTGCATAGGTCGGCCGGAAAGTGATCATTAAAGTCACTGTTCATGATTTGACATTATAAGTGTGGCCAAATGGAGTAGGCAACCAACATTTAAGATGAAATTTATGCTAAGATCCTTGAAAATCTAATGCCAATCTGGCATTAATGAACCGAATTTAGGGGAAACTGTTAGATTTGAATTCAAAATGCCCTATAAGTTACAAGTGGCTATCCAACAAAAAACACTTGGCATTTTGAGAATTGAGTTGTTGAGCTCTTAGGCACCCATGAACCGAGAATTATTTGAGACTTTGAAAAAAACTCCAACATTTGCAAACTTGCCAGAGACGTCGCGAGCACTGTTAGAAAGCGTTATGTCGGCACCCACAAAAGTTAGAGATAGCGAAGTAGAAGAATCGGTGCTGCAAGTTGAGATGGAGGCATAAGTAGCTGCTCTAGGGTTGCCGAGGTGCTAGTCAAAGTCCCTAAATCACTGAGAATGTCGAGACTAAAGCCAAACCCAACCAAAGAGACCATGAAGGATAAAAAGGGCAAGCAACTTGCCATACCAGTGTGCGCATCGCAAGGAGAAACCCACCAAAACCCACCGCACAAGAGAAAGGTAAGGCCATAAATTTAGAGTCAGAGGAGGAAGACATTGAAGCCTAGGGTGCATACCCTATTACTTAGTTGCCTGAGTATGTCCCTCTGTGCAAGCCCAAGACCAAGGTGTCGAAGGACATCGATGAGATTAAGGCCCCCCTGCAAACCCTTCTACTACCAGATGAGATTGTTTTTTATGGATTGCGCTTGGCATGGGTGTCACTACTGAAACTTGAGGACTAGGACTTAGCAGATCATGAGAAGTTCCCACACTTGGCAACTGAGAAGCTGATGCACCGCGTCATTGATACAAACACTGGAATGACCACATTGTAGCCGTGGAGGTGGCTTAGACGAGTAGACAAGGAAGGGTTTCTCAACCTTCTTTGGGTGCCGCACTACAACCACACTCCGGTGACAATATTGGTCATCAAGAAACTGTTACGCGTGGTGCATGATGGGTGTTTGTGGTTGGAGGAGCCAATACCCATCACGGATAGATTGATTCACCAGATAACGCGATTGCCGTATACAGGAGAGAATCCAGCCATGTTATTTGGTGGAAAGGGTGGCGAGTAGGCTCTCGCAAAGTCTATGAAGGAAAAGTTTAAACTAGTGAAGAAGTCGCGTGGGTATGCTATATCCAGCATCTGCGACCCTGTTGTGAAGGTAACCACATAGATCTTAGTAGGGAAAGTGATGAGGAAGTGTCACGCGGATGAGATGCCGACGCCTATCGTCACGCTAGCAGCCCAATGCATTGAAGGAGTCCTGTTCAACTGGTCCGACTACCTCCGTGGAGAGTTCCTTATGAGCTGTCGTGAAGCACAGGAGATCAGCAAGACGTTCCACTATGCATGGCTCTTGCTGTCAATTGTGTTGGTAGTGTGGGAGCTATTAGAGGACAGCTAGTTCCCTTTGGTCACACCAGACCTCCCAGAAGTAGTGAAGCACACTTCACTGTGGGCGACCAAGGACGTGCAATGAGTCAGGGACAACAAGATCTTTTGGATCTTGATGGATATGAACATTTGGATGGTCATCAATTGCAAACCACGATTGTCACCTACGGTGTATGCCAACCTGTAAGGCTATGCTGAGTTTAAAGCAGACTTCCATCATGTATCCATCAGGGTGTAGAAGGACCCTGTGTAAGAATGGTATGGCTTGCCTTATATGGAAATGGATGACACCATGGATGCGGTACTTGATCAATGCCCGACAGAGTGGCGCGCTACAACAAACTTGGCAGCAGGAGGGCGAAACTCCGCCGTGCAAAAGAAGGAGGAGGAGGCCAAGCTTAAGATGGCACAACTGGCTGAAAAGATGAAAACTGAGGCCGCTGACAAGGCCCAGGCAGAGTGCGAGGCCGCGCAACAAACAAGTGGGACAGAGCAGGGCTCTGACAAAGGTGCGAGGTCACCTTCAATTGAGACAAAAGGAGGAGATAGAACAACATGGCATGGATCCTCAAGAGACGTTCGCCTGCATCAAGCGCCCAAGGGAGCAGGAGAAAAGAGGGTCCAGAAAGAAATCAAAGGTTACCAAGACATCACTGGACCCTATCATGCTAATAGAGGGCGACTTGCATGATATCGGTGACACAGTGAGGGATGTCACTGTGGAGGCCTTGCAACAATTTGAGAAGCAATAACAGATCATCTTAGGGGCTATCCAAACAGGGTTGTAGGAGCTATAGACCAACGCGTCGCAGGTTGGTACAGTGTCTACCAGCCTAGCTATCGACACTTCAGAAGCTACTGAGATGCTGCATGCAAAGGCATTTAGTGAGATAGTGCTACTTGATGGGGCACTGACCATGGAGAACGAAGCTTACAGGCCCACTGTCAGTGCCCTAAAGGGAGTAGGGTTAAACCTGGTAGCGCTCCTACGTGAAGCACTACACCTCTTACAGGATGGAGTGATTGCAGATTTGAGGGCCCGTGAGCACCGCACCCTACAGGTGATCATTGAACAATGAATCAACAATGAGCAGATGGCACTACAGAGAGATTCTGCCATTTCTACTGAGACCGAGGTGATCAATCAGAGCAAGTAAATTATGCGGCTCATAGAGGAGGCATGCCGAATGATCCCAGAGTTGGCCATTTCGGCGGAGGAGCCAGTCGAGGTAGACATCCGCAAACTGGCCACAAGGGTGCACAATACTCATATTGAGATGGTGCGAGTTCAGTTGGAGTTGAACCTGCAAATTACAGTGCTAAAATTGAGGGCCCAACCATCAACTCTACCATAAGTGAAGGAACAGTGGGTGACCACTGTCATAGAAGTAGTAGCAGCGGTGAACAGTGTAGTAGCAAGCTGCACACAATTGTTTGGCCAGTCATTTGAGGTCCCAACAAGCTTGTAGGAGGACCCCAATGTACAATGGATAGAGATGGAGGTGCGCGAGCTAGAAAAATGCTATGATGAGGTTCAGGGCACAACGTGAACCATCACATTGATACAAAGACTAGCCAAGCTGCAGGAGGCTTGTTACACAAAAAATTGTCACCATGACTTTCTACAGTTCGTGTAAGTCCATCAACACTCATACATACCTCCTTTGCAAGTCTTAAAGCCTCAGCTCTTCATTTCAAGCCTTGAAAATAGGAGAAAGACCTTAAAAATATCTCAAATCCTGGTTTCGCACTTTCTCCTAGCATTGCCTGCGGTGCCGCACCCAATAGTCATGTTTCCTGCGAACCCGACCGCTTTGTCTATTGAGTAATGGGTGCGAACCACTGTAAAAGTTAAAAATGCATGAGTTCATTCTTAAAAACTCATCTTGGATCACTTATAGACACTTCTAGAAGGAATATTGCGCTGGCAAGTCCGCTCCACCTTGGTTCATCCATTCCATAACTAAGGGAGCTAACTCCATGATATGAGGTGCTTATCCCATTGAAGGAGGAAGTTATCCCTTCAATGGTGGACCTGCAACTTCCTCCATTTGCACTATAAATTCATGCATTGGGCTGGTTGTAGGAGAGGTTGAAAGCTGAATATTCTTGAGGGTAAACACTGCTGAAAACTAGACTTCCTTTTTGAGCTTGTGAGAGGAGAGATCACATACCTTTCATGTCATTTGGGAAGTGAATGAGGCTTGTCAAAGTAGAGGAGACTCCTACTGGACCCTGGAAAGAACTTGTGCAACATCAAGGCAAAGTTTGTAAGGTTCTTTTATTCATAAAGTTAATACAATCAAATCTACTTTTCTCTAAACATGTTTCAATTCATTAATGAATACCAAGAGGTGTAACAGACCCTACCTCGGTCCAACACTTGTTTGTAGTAGTATTATCCCAACAGCTTCAAGCAGTTCCTTTTTAATAACCTGCATACACAAACAAACACACATGAAAGCATACCTGCGTATAATAAAACATGTTCATTATGAAGATCAAGGAGCTCATAAAATAAACCATTAGAGACAGTTCATTGAGAAAAACAAACTTGATTGTATTAACTTTATGAATAAAAGAACCTTACAACCTTTGCCTTGATGTTGCACAAGTTCTTTCTAGGGTCCAGTAGGAGTCTCCTCTACTTTGACAAGCCTCACTCACTTCCCAAATGACATGAAAGGTATGTGATCTCTCCTCTCACAAGCTCAAAAAAGAAGTCTAGTTTTCAGCAGTATTTACCCTCAAGAATCTTCAGCTTTCAACCTCTCCTACAACCAACCCAATGCATGAATTTATATTGCAAATGGAGGAAGTTGCAGGTCGACCATTGAAGGGATAAGTTCTTCCTTCAATGGGATAAGCACCTCATATCATGGAGTTAGCTCCCTTGGTTATGGAATGGATTAACCAAGGTGGAGCGGACTTGCCAGCACAATATTCGTTCTAGAAGTGTCTAGAAGTGATCCAAGATGAATTTTTAAGAATGAACTCACGCCTTTTTAACTTTTACAGGGGTTCGCACCCATTACTCAATAGACAGAGAGGTCAGGTTAACAGGAAACATGACCATTGGGTGCAGCACCGCAGGCAATGCTAGGAGAAAGTACGAAACTAGGATTTGAGATATTTTTAAGGTCTTTCTCCTATTTTCAAGGCTTGACATGAAGAGTTGAGGCTTTAAGACTTGCAAAGGAGATATGTATGAGTGTTGATTGACTCACATGAACTGTAGAAAGTCATGGTGACAATTTTTTGTGTAACAGATTGCCCCCTAAAGTGCGAAGTCTGTAGTAGATGAGGATGTTTTTTTGATAATCTAAGAAGAGTGAAGGAATTTATCATTTCAAGGATCTTCCTGTGGATACCCTGGTCGGAACCTGTAAAAAAATTCAACACAAAATATATATATATGTGAAAATATTATCGCTGAGGTAGGCATTCCCATGCTCATATCAAAACTGACTAAGAACTATCTAAAATTGCTCTGATACAGGAATGATTTTGTAATACATCACAAGTAGGAACATATGGACACAGTATGGGCACAACCATCTATTTATGAATAGTCCACTATATAATGATAACAAAATTCCTCGCAGCCTGGATGGTGGAAACTAGATCCAGGGTCTTCATTTCTACTTCCCGAACTAGTACGATTCTATCCATATGAATGAATGTGTCAAAGTCGAACATGGTAGAAACCACTTGATTACCAGTCAATGATGTAAACTGTTAACAAGTGTGAGAGGAACCACTAGTAATGTCAATGGATCTCAAAGTACTCAGTACAATCCATGAAATGTGAATGAATGAGTCAATGTCGAACACGTCACAGAATCCTTTGATCGAAGGTCAATGATGCAACCTGATGTCAAAGGCAAGAAACCTGCCATTGAGGCATGCAGATTCCAAGGTACTAACGATTTCTAGATCATATTTCTAGATAATGAGTTGGATTCGATAGAAAGCGATATGTCATAGGCAAGCCCATAACACGAAATCATAGATAAAGTCTAAAGAAATATATTTGGCAAGAACTAACTCAGGGATGGTCAATTATGGATGAAAAATATTTTGTAGGTGAATGGTTTATTTGCACAGACCTCTTGAACACATAATGACACTGTAGATGGCTTGTTGACAATTGACCCAAAGCTAATACCTGAAAACTGGCTGAAGACTTTCAATGTGGCTTGATTAACTGTTAGGTAAAGGATTTCCCAACCCAGGTGGATAAAAGTGTCGTGTTCAAGAGTGATGGAAAGTTTTTCAAACACAAAGTATAACAAACAGGTTCATTTTTCTCTCTTTTCCCCCACCATTTCTGGCAAGTACCTCTTTATTTTTGACAAGCTTGAGGAGGATAACATTTGCTTGGTTATAAGCTCATCCTTCGGATGAGTCCAACTTAGTTTAGATTTGAACCCAAAGAAGGAGTGGTCCGTTCCTGTTTGTAATTGAATAGGTCCTTTACTGTGAAATTTTAACGAGTCCAGTATATGAGAAACTCAACATTTTTCAATTTTAGGGAGTCAAAAGAAAAACTTAAGAAAACTCCATGGTTGTCCTTTTTCATAAATTTGTGTCTCTCAAGCCTGAAAAAGTATAAAATAATACTTGAGAGAACCGCTTGATCATTACGACCAAGGAGTACTTTTCATAATTAGTGCCTTCAATCTGAAAAAGTAAAAAAGCGATCGAAAACACGTCATTTTATTACCAACATCGAACTTGAAACGACAAAAGTCCGACAATCTTTTCATGTTTATACGGTCAGAAAAGAGCTATAAAAGGATCGTCTCTTTAATTCCATTTTAACGAGTATAAAAAGAAAAACTCAACAATCTTTTCATATTTTACGAGTCAGAAAAGAGCTTAAAGAGGACTCCTATATGTTTTTTTGCCGAAAATGACCAATTTCACCTGAATACCCAATATTCTGCACAAAAACTACAAACATTACTCATATCTGTTTAAAAATAATAAAAATGCACCAAAAATGACCTTTTCAAAGTAAAAAATAAATAAATGTAATTTATTTATTCAAAAAATCTTATAAAAAGGGCTTTTACAAGTTCATTTTTACTGTTTGCCTTTGGAGTAAAAAGTAAGAGCTTTTGGTAGAAAACTTCTTGTGGAGATTGCGAAAAATCCGACTACTAGAATCGAGAACTGTCTTCTCCAGGTAATCCACATTGTCCCTGACTTGCATTTCATCCATTTGAAATTTTGTTTTAGGGTTATTGTTTTTTAGAGGAGAATTAGGGCAAAAAAATTGCCCGCGGTAGTATATGTATTTTTTATTTTTTAAAATCGTCCCAAAAATAATAGTAAAAAGTTTTAAATGCAGATGTGGGTCCATAGCGACCAACCGCTCTCCAGCCCTATGATCGAAGACAACCAGCTGCCGCAGCACTGGCCCCACAGGACCAATCAGCAGAGACCTTGGCCGAGTTGGAGAGCCATCTAGAGCGCTTGACCACAGATATTCCAGAGACTAGCATAGATGATATTCCTCTTAGGTTTCAGCGCTATGTGATTGGGGTCCTAGGACCTTTTA
Source organism: Pinus taeda (assembly GCA_000404065.3). Taxonomy (NCBI): domain Eukaryota; kingdom Viridiplantae; phylum Streptophyta; class Pinopsida; order Pinales; family Pinaceae; genus Pinus; species Pinus taeda. The sequence continues at coordinate 135,516 of APFE030788624.1, forward strand.
GGAGGTTCCTTTGTAGGGTGGCCCAAGCAGTGGTGTCTTATCGGGATCATCACCAGTGATAGGATGATTGCCTTGTAGACTGATTTTTGTACTTTTGATACTATCATTTTTGCCGATCATAAGGTGTTTTTTAGCCTATGATCGAGGACGATGTATATTTTGACACACTCTTATGCTATGCTATGTTATTTTTATGATTATCTTGCAAAACATGTTTATGAGATGTTTTTAAATTTACTGTTTGATTTAATGCAAATGTCTATTTAAAATTCGAGAAGCAACTGCATCTGCTAATGTATTTAAATATCTTGGAATGTGTTGATATTATATGTAATCAAATTCTTGTTCCAAAAGACGGACTCTAAAAAATAATCGTAAGAATACTGGGTTTCTAATGGCATAAACTCGATTAAGCTGTAATACAACGAGTTCCGAATCTAAATTAACAATCAAACTTCGAATTCCAAATGAGATGGATTCAGATAACAATTCAATCACTACACTGTATTCTACAATGTTGTTCGTTGCTTGACCGAGGCTTACCCCGTGCATAGGTACTAACTCGTCAGAGGGTGAATAGATAACCCAGGCTGCAGAAGAGATGTTCCGTGTACTACGACAAGTGCCATCAGCGAAACTGATGTATGTTTGGAGAGGCGTCGACATCTGCAATATCAAGAGTAAAATCAAGATAAGCAGGACTAATAATGAAAAACACTCTCTAAAGTAAAGCATGCATCTTTAATCTAAGAACACACCAACTTAGAAAGAAACTAGTCTAAGAAATCTCCACACTAATCCTTTAAGCATAATATCGCTTTAGATAAAGCCCATTCCTAGGTTTACCTAAAGAGACATCGTCAAAATCTTCTAGCTCATAGGCCCCTTTTTCCAGCTTTCACTTGACAATATATGGACCATGCCACATGGGTATAAATTTGCCAGCCCCTAGCTTATTGTTTGCTTGATCATAAAGTAAAACTAGGTCGCCTTCCGAAAAATTGTGGGGTGTAACATTCCGATCATACTGAGCTTTAATCCTTTTGGCATGAGTTTCGAAAGCTAATGCAACATTACGTTGATTCTCATCTAATTGAGCTAAGTATAATAAACGTTTTTCCTCTTCGGAAGTGGCTGGTAATAATTGCATGACAATTTTTAATGACGGGATTTCGAATTCAATGGGAAATACTGCCTCTAAACCGTAAACCAGTTGAAAGGGAGTAAAATCTGTTGATGTTTTGACTGAGGTTCGGTACGCCCAAAGTGCTGAAAATAACATGTTATGCCAATTCGACCGATGGATCCCAATGATTCGTCGGATCATGGTGACTAGAACTTTGTTGACTGCTTCAACCAGACCATTATGGGCAATATGGTGTGGAACTATCGTGACGTAGGCCAAGCTAATCTGTAAGTTTAGTCATCATGATGTTTCGAAAATGACTCCCATGGTCAGTGATAATTTCTTGGGGAACACCAAACCTAGCAATTATATGGTTGAAAACGAAAATCGCAGCAGTTTTACCGTCTGCCGAAAATGTAGGCATCGCCTCGGCCCACTTGGTAAAATAATCTACTGCAAGGATGATATACGCATGCCCCCCGACCGAGTGAGGGTTACATGTAATAAAAGCGTTACCCCATTTTCTAAATGGACCAAAGACAATGATAGGGTGGAGAGGAGTAGGAGGAGCGCGCATCTTACGATAAAAAATTTGTCAATTGTGGCATTTCTGGATGGCAGTAATACAATATTTGAATAATGATGACCAAAAATAGCCAGCGCACAAAATCTTTTGGGCTGTGGCATACCTAGACATATGACCGCCACAAGCTCCAGAGTGGCAGTCATTAAGAACCTTCTTAGCCTCTTCATGAGTAAGACAATGACGGAAAACAGAATCCACCCCACGACGATAAAGAGTGTCTCCAATAATTGTGTAAGGTTGGGTTTGGAATCGGATTTTCCAACGTTGAGATCGTGAAATGTCTGGTTGAAAAGATTGGGTTTGGATATAGACAATGATATCTCCATAACATGGATCAACAATGTTGATAAGGAACAAGGATTCATCCACAATGGGTTCTTCCGCCACATGTTCGGTATCAGCACAAGGGAAGTCACACATTAATTCCGCAAAAACCAAAGACTTATTTGACTTGGCCTTCTCAAATTCCAAGTCAAATTCCTGTAGGATGACAATCCATTTGGAATACTTGCCCCCGAGCAATTGTTTAGTCAAAATGTCTTGCATAGGGTTATAGTCAGAAATGACGATGGTTTTGCGTAACAAAATGTAATGACGAAATTGCTGAACAACTTGGACTGCAACTAAGGCCAGTTTCTCCACATGTGAATATTTTAACTCAGTGGGAGTTAGAGTCCGACTAAGATAATAGATCACATGTTGACTTTCAAATTCATCCTGTTGAACTAAAACCGTCCCAATGGTGGAATGGGAAGCGGCGAGGTACAAGAAGTAATCCTGGTTGTAGTTAGGAGGATGCAATAACGGCACATGGGTCAACGCATGTTTAAGTACATCAAAATATTTGTCAGCTATCTCGTCCCAAAAGAATGGAGTGTTCTATTTCAACAATCGGGTGAAACATTTTGTAATCTCGACGTAGTTAGGAATGAAACGACGTAAAAAGTTGGCTTTCCCTTGCAAACTTTGGAGTAGGCGAAGTGTTGAAGGAGGTGGTAACTTGACAATGGCTTCGACCTTCGAAGGATCGAAACGAATGCCAGCTTTGGATACAACAAATCCCAGTAACCGACCCATTTCTATACAGAAAACACACTTGTGCGGATTCAGCCTAATCCGATAATGCCCACATCTCATGAAAATTGCTCGTAAGTGAGTGAGATGGTCGGCTCTATGTAAGGAATGAGCTGGTAAATCATCGAGATAAGGCTGCACAATGTGCTTGATGTCATGAAACGCGTAAGACATTGCCCTTTGAAAAGTTGCTACGACGTTCTTCAATCTAAAAGGTAGCTTGCAATAAGCAAATGTCCCCCATGGACTGATGAATGCTGTTTTTGGTTGATCGGCAGGTAGAATGTTAATTTGATTGTAACCGGAAAAACCATCCATAAAGGAGAAAATTTCATTGCTGGCACAATCATCTATAATTTGATCGATATGGGGTGTGGGATAATTGTCATTGGGACAAGCACGATTAATATCCCTATATTCAATGCATATTCTTATCGTCCCTTGTTTTTTAGTAACTGGAACAATATTCGATACCCAATCTGTCAAAGGAATTGGATAAATGAAACCTGCTTTAAGTAGTTTCTCAGCTTCTGTCTTGATGGCAACAGCTTTTCGTGGGTGTATCTGACGCAACCATTGTCGGACGGGTTTAGCATCTGGGTAGGTTTTGATCTCTTGAACAACGATTGAAGAATCAATTCTTGGCATTTCTTCATAGGACCAGGCAAACACGTCGTTGAATTCTTGAAATAGGGCTTTATATGTGTTGACTTTAGTGTCTGTACAAGAAGCACCTATGTGAATGTTTTCAACAATCCCAGGTTTGACTGAAATGTCGATAGGAATCGTGCGAGAAATATTGGCTAAATTTTGTTCAGAATTAGGTTGTTTCAATGGATTCTACGGTTCTTTGACATATTCAATGGTAAAAATAGATGAAAAATAATTTTCAAAATGATAAATCTCAGGTAAAAACGAAGACCGATGATGAAGATCTTCCCATGGTAGTGCGTCAACGGACAACAGTTCGCGAATTTGTTCATCAGTGTGAACGGTTTCCGAAAAGGTTGTTGACTCTAAGGTTGAGATTGAAAGTGATCTTCCATGGATCTCATTCACTAGATCAAGGTTGGTTGAACTTGAGTCGGAAAACGACTGTACTGCCTGATAAGCAACTTCAAAGGGGCTCAAAGGCATGACATCGCCAAGAGAGTCCACCTCGGAATCGAAAGGAATGATCCAAGGATCGTCAAGAACTATGGATTCTGATGAAATCATATGAATGGTTGCAAAAGGATATGGTACGTTGGGAGGAGGAAATGAAAAATTTCCGAGTAAACTCGAATCTTTAACTAATCCTACTCCAACATCCTTATAAGGGATAGCGATTTTTCCAACATGTTGAATACTCTCAGCAGAGGATGGGTCGGACGAAAAGTAAGTTAACTGATCTATTGTAATGATATTTCCATTGTGTGGGAACTTAATAAGCCGAAAGACCGATGAAACAACAACAGTCATGGCATAAGACCAGCTACGACCCAAAATAAGGTTGTAATCTAGAGGGGCATCAACCACCTCCACATCTAGATTAACAGTTTTTCCTTCAACCCCTATAGGTAAGTCCTGTAAAATGCCATAAGCATGAAACCCTCGGCCTTCAATGGCCTTCAGAATCATCGGGGATTGATTAAGTGTAGGAGAACCAAGGGTTTTCCAACACTGTATCGACATAAGACACGTGGAAGCTCCCTCATCAATTATAGTCCTAAAACAAGGTTTGTTTTTGACTAACACTGGAATCTGGAAATCCATTTGATGAGGTAAACGAGGTGTACTATTTTCTAAATTGAATATTATGAGGTTGAAGTCCTGAAGATCAACAACTCCTATATAGCATTTTATGCTGTGTTGGACAAGATTGTAGCACTTCCAAAGCTGACATTGCTAAAGGTGAAACATCTAAATCTTCAACAATGTTATAGTTCTGAGCAGCTCTCACATGTGGATTGAAAGCTGACTTTCCAAGTATACCCTTAGCGGGCGGTTTGATTACTAAGTTGGGATTTGGTTTCTCGATTTGTAGCGGATCAGAACTAGATGGAGCTGAGGTTGATAGATTGGAATTAGAAGATTCTTCTTCCTTACCACGAAGAGGACTCTTCCATAATCTTGCGATCGTGTCACAATCCTTACATTTGACATCATCATTATGGGCTCTTCCGAGGCACTAGAGGAAGAACCTATCATCTTACTATCTTGACTTGGAAAATGATCCTTCAAAATAGCAGGTGTTTGCGAACCTTTGACGATTTTCGCAACCTCGGCACGATGCAAACAATCTCTTGTAAAGTGCTCCTCATCACAGATGAGACAAGGATAGTGAGGTTTTCGTTTTTTGTCAGTAGATTCAGGTTTATCGGATTTCTCCTTCGAGGTTTGCTTATTCTTCTTGCAGACAAGACCGATCTCCCTAGTATCGAATGATATCTAGCAACAAAGAGTACAAGCAAATCTACTTTTATCTAAACATGTTTCAATTCATTAAGGAATACCAAGAGGTGTAACAGACCCTACCTCGGTCCAATGCTTGTTTGTAGTAGTTTTATCCCAATAGCTTCAAGCAGTTCCTTTTTAATAACCTGCATACACAAACAAACACACATCAAAGCATACCTACGTATAATAAAGCATGTTCATTATGAAGATCAAGGAGCTCATAAAATAAACCATTAGAGACAGTTCATTGAGAAAAACAAACTTGATTGTATTAACTTTTATGATAAAGAACCTTAGACGCTTTGCCTTGAGTTGCAGCAAGTTTTTCCAGGGTCTAGCAGGAGTCTCCTCTACTTTGACAAGCCTCACTCACTTCCCAAATGACATGAAAGGTATGTGATCTCTCCTCTCACAAGCTCAAAAAGGAAGTCTAGTTTTCAGCAGTATTTACCCTAAAGAATCTTCAACTTTCGACCACTCCTACAAAGCGTTCTTGCAGACAAGACCGATAAATTGTTTGACCAGTCATTTGAGGTCCCAAAAAGCTTGTAGGAGGACCCCAATGTCCAAAGGCTAGAGATGGAGGTACGCGAGCTAGAAAAATGCTATGATGAGGTTTAGGGCACAACGTGAACCATCGCACTGATACAAAGACTGGCCAAGCTGCAGTAGGCTAAGCAGTTGAAGGAACATGTGGATGCGGCACTACACAAGGAAGCAGTGCTGAAGGCAAGACTGAAGCCCTGACTAGATGAGGCTTACAAAATGATAAGATCCATTGAAGGCAAGCTTGTGACTCTGTAAGAGATGCAACAAAAGCTTCATGCTAGCAGTTTAGGAGTAGTGAGCAAGTAGATGGTCGCAGACGCGAAGCAGGTGACCATACAGTACACAACTAAGGTTGCGGTCATACAAGTCGAACTGGAAGGTCTTCATGCAAAGATCTTCACACCTGCCGAGTGAATCGAGGGCGAGTCATGATGTTTGTGTTGGGGACCTGTTGGGAAAGGGATCCCCCAAGGACATTTTTGGGGCTAAAAGCCCATGTTTTGGTCAAATTTTGTAATAAACTTGTAAAGACTCCAGATTTTGTGGTCATGGAGTGCGAAGGTGTCATGAGTTGTAAAGGTCTGTCCGCCCTTAGTTTTGTAAAGAAAAGTTGGATGTAAAAGATCTACCCATGGTCTGTCGACCATGGGATTGTATAAAAAGAGCTAAGTAAGCAAGCTCTAGGTAAGAAGAAAAGTCTTAGAGAGTCATAGCTCTAAAGCAAAAAGTCTAAGTTTCATGTTGTAGCATAGGTAGAATCTTTGCAGCTGAGTGCGCAGAGGCCTAGGGTGGAAGTCAACAACTGAGTGCATGGACCCTTGCAGCCGTGTGCACAGGGCGAATAGATTATTTAATCCCTTGAAAGATATCAATAAAGCGAAATATTCTGCAAATTCTGTGTCTTTGTTCCTGTTAATGCATCTTGACATGTTATGTATGAATTTCATTTATAATGCTTATATGGTGCACGAATAGATGCAATTACATTGGTGAAGTGAACACAAGTAGGAACATCTATTTACGTAGTGCTAACTATGATTATTTAATATGATAAGTAAGACACTTAGACTAGTTTGGGAATCTACACGGTACACTGCCATAGCAGCGCGAAAGTACCTGAGCCACAGGTTAAGGCTACGCAAAGGTCAATTGTATGCTTTCGCAGAGGTATTGAAGGTTGGAATAAAAGGCTAGTCTGGCAAGCCCTAGAGCTAAGAGACCTATGCAAAGGCAGGAAAAGAAGTGACAAACCGACATCACAACCATCTCAGGGTGCGAAAACTTGGTTCTAGCACCCCCCCATACTGTTTTGGGTGAGACTTCGGTCTGCGCTCTGCAAGCTGAAGCTGAAAGGGCCAGTAGTGCAGGGATTTATTTATCTAAATAACGTTGAACCTGGGTCAGGCCCCCACAAGCCAACAACCCCAACATTAATCTGACTGCATTCGCAGAATCCCCTTTTCACACAAGAACATCTTAATCCAGAGATTAAAAGATATTAAGAACTTAGCTCGTGGTATTTTGAAAAATCTCTGTTCAACTTCACTATAGGACATGATCACATCTATCATGAACTCAATGATAAATTCTCCCAAAATGCTATTGATCTAGAAAACAACAACTCTTGAGATACTGCTACTCATGTTCTTGAGTTGCTGTATCAATTCAGGGTTCCACTCCTTAGTTTCGTTGTTCTTGAAACAAGTCTTATGTTTGGTCAACTTAGATACCCACTCATACAATTCAATGTGGAATGAAGCAAAGAATATTTCATATTTCTCTTCGAATATATACTTCTGCAACCAGTATTTAGCTAACAATCAAGGGTTTCTGTTTTCTTTTTCTGCAAATTGTCTTTCTTTCTGTTCAACCCACTCTTGGATTTCTTTCTTCGA
>APFE030788627.1:3592-16817 GCA_000404065.3 Pinus taeda
AATATTCCTTCTAGAAGTGTCTAGAAGTGACCCAAGATGAGTTTTTAAGAATGAACTCACGCCTTTTTAACTTTTATAGGGGTTCGCACCCATTACTCAATATACAGAGCGGTCAGGTTCGTAGGAAACATGACCATTAGGTGCGGCACTTTAGGCAATGCTAGGAGAAAGTGCGAAACCAGGATTTGAGATATTTTTAAGGTCTTTCTCCCATTTTCAAGGCTTGACATGAAGAGCTAAGGTTTAAGACTTGCAAAGGAGGTATGTATGAGAATTGATGGACTCACACAAACTATAGAAAGTCATGGTGACAATTTTTTGTGTAACAGATTGCCCCCTAAAGTACGAAGTTTGTAGTAGATGAGGATGGTTTTTTATCATCTAAGAAGAGTGAAGGACATTATCATTTCAAGGATCTTCCTGTGGATACCCCGGTCGAACTTGTAAAAACATTCAATGAAAAATATATATATGTGAACATATCATCGCTAAGATAGGAATTCCCATACTCAGATCAAAACTGACTAAGAACTATCTAAAAACTGCTCTGATACAGGAATGATTTTGTATTACATCACAAGTAGGAACACATGGACACAGTATGGACACAACCATCTGTTTATGAATTGTCCACTATATAATGATAACAAAATTCCTCGCAGCCTGGATGGTGGAAACTAGATCCAGGGTCTTCATTTCTACTTTCTGAACTAGTACGATTCTACCCATGTGAATGAATGTGTCGAAGTCGAACATGGGAGAAACCACTTGATTACCAGTCAACGATGTAAACTGTTAACAAGTGTGAGAGGAACCACCAGTAATGTCAATGGCCCTCAAAGTACTCAGTACAATCCATGAGATGTGAATGAATGAGTCAATGTCGAACATGTCACGGAATCCTTTGATTGAAGGTCAATGATGCAACCTGTCGTTAAATGCGAGAAACCTTCCATTGAGGCATGCAGATTCCAAGGTACTGACGATTTCTAGATTATCTTTCTAGATAATGAGTTGGAGTCAATAGAAAGTGATCCGTCATAGGAAAGCCCATAACACGAAATCATAGACCAAGTCTGAAGAAATATATTTAGCAAGAACTAACTCAGGGGTGGTCAATGATGGATGACAAATATTTTGCAGGCGAATGGTTTATTTTCACAGACCTCTTGAACACATAACGACACAACAGATGGCTTGGTGACAATTGACCCAAAGTTAATACCTGGAAACCGGCTAAAGACTTTCAAAGTGGTTTGATTAACTATTAGGTAAAGGATTTCCCAACCCGGGTGGATAAAAGTGTCGTGTTCAAGAGTGATGGAAAGTTTTTTCAAACACAGAGTACAATAAACAAGTTTATTTTTCTCCTTTTCCCCCACCATTTCTGGCAAGTACCTCTTTATTTTTGACAAGCTTGAGGAGGATAACATTTTCTTGATTATAAGCTCATCCTTCGGATGAGTCCAACTTAGTTTAGATTCGAACCCTAAGAAGGAGTGGTCCGTTCCTGTTTGTAATTGAATGGGTCCTTTACTGTGAAATTTTAACGAGTCTAGTATAGGAGAAACTCGGTGTTTTTCAATTTTAGGGAGTCAGAAGAAAAACTTAAGAAAACTCCACGGTTGTCCTTTTTCGTAAATTTGTGTCTCCCAAGCCCGAAAAAGTATAAAATAATACTTGAGAGAACCACTTGATCATTACGACCAAGGATTACTTTTCATGATTAGTGCCTTCAATCTGAAAAAGTAAAAAAGTGATCGAACACATGTCGTTTTATTACCAATATCGAACTTGAAACGTCAAAAGTCCGGTAATCTTTTCATGTTTGTACGGTTGGAAAAGAGTTGTAAAGGACTGTCTTTGTAATTCCGTTTTAACGAGTCTACAAAGAAACACTCGGCAATCTTTCCATTTTTTACGAGTCCGAAAAGAGCTTAAAGAGGACTCCTATGTGTTTTTTGTTGAAAATGATCAATTTCACCTGAATCCCCAATATTCTGCACAAAAACTGCAAACATTACTCATATTTGTTTAAAAATAATAAAAATGCACCAAAATGACCTTTTCAAAGTAAAAAATAAATAAATTTTAATTTATTTATTCAAAAAATCTTATAAAAAGGGCTTTTACAAGTTCATTTTTACCGTTTACCTTTGGAGTAAAAAGTAAGAGCTTTTGGTAAATAACTTCCCGTGGAGATTGCGCAAAATCCGACCGCTGGAATTGAGAACTGTCTTCTCCAGGTAATCCACAATGTCCCTAACTTGCATTTCATCCATTTGAAATTTCGTTTTAGGGTTTAGATTTCGATTTTTAGAGGAAATTTAGGGCAAAAAATCACTAGCGGTGGTTGCGCAGGGGCGCCATGTGGCTCCTGCGCACCCCGACTTTTTTATGCACATAGAAAAGTCGGGGTGCCACACCTCGCCTTAAGGAGAAGTGCGCACCTACGCACTGTCTCTAAAGGGATGGGTGCGAACCCCGCAGAATGCGGATTTTGAACCCTAGTTTTTCCATTTTTGTCCCATAGAATTTTGGAATGAAAATTCTAATCCACCTATTTTGCAATGTAGGTACACAATATGCTTGTTTGGCGGGAAAGAGAGCATGAGGACATGGATCAGGCTGCACTACTCCATCCGCTTTCATTACAGGCATTGAGAGCATGCGGGCTTTTCAAATTTTGGACCATACCTGGCATGAGGGCACAGGTAGACTTTTTACAATGGCTGGTGAACAGGTGGAGCATTCAGGACCACTGCTTCATTATTGGCGGCAACCAGCTCGAAATCGAGTTGGATGACATATATTTTTTTACTGGCTTGCCCAAGAGAGGCGAGCAATTATCTCTGTTCGGATCTAGGCCAGGTGGCCAATCTGTCGCTAGTCTCCGACTAGAGTTCTGTAATAACCAGGATCCGGACAAATGGATAGTGTGAAGACCATCTCCCGCCCTGAACTGAAGGTCATTACTTTTACTGTTACCAGACTCTGAGGGAGTGAAGCATTGCATCTAGCTACAGGCTCCCAGATGCGCATGGTAGTGGACTGCTTTTGAGGCACCATTTTCAACTGGTGCGATGCTGTATTTCCCAATGTGAAGGGCCAATTGACTGGGGCGAAGACTGGGCAGCTAAAGAACTTTGGTTATGGTTATTTAGTTGTCAGCTTTTCCCTAGAGAGGGTATTGATGTTGGTTCCACAACAACTCAATGTTGAGGTTGGACTTCCCCGAGATCCTCAGGTTATGCGATGGGTTGCAGTTATGGCCCGCCATCCATATGAGGGTTCTGAGATTGTTCGATTCACCCCAGAGTACTTCCATTGGTTAGAGAACCAACTTTTTATTATTCAAGATTTTCCATATGTTGGGATGGATTATCGCGGCGATCCCGACATGACTCTTCCACCAGGATAGCAATGGGATGATAGAGGTAAAAATTGTTTTTCAACATTTTAATTTTATATGTATGTTTTTGTATTTTTAACAATCAACCCAAAACGAAGTAAAATTTTTAAATGTAGATGTGGGTCCACAGCAACCAGCTGCTCTCTAGCCTTATGATCGGAGACAACCAGCTACCACAGCACCGGCCCCACAGGACCAAACAGCAGAGACCTTGGCTGAGTTGGAGAGTCATCTAGAGCGCTTGACCGCAGATATTCCAGAGACCAGCATAGATGACATTCCACTTTGGCTTCAGCGCTATGTGATTGGGGTCCCAGGACCTCTTAGGAGGTTCCTTTGTAGGGTGGCCTGAGCAGTGGTGTCTTATCGGGATCATCACTAGTGATAGGATGATTGCTTTGTAAACCCATTTTTGATATGACTTTTGATACTATCGTTTTTGCCGATCATAAGGTGTTTTTCAACCTATGATCGAGGACGATGTATATTTTGACACACTCTTATGCTATGCTATGCTATTACTATGGTTATCTTGCAAAACATGTTTACGAGATGTTTTTAAATCTACTATTTGATTCAATGCAAATGTCTATTTAACATTCGAGAAGCAATTGCATCTGCTAATGTATTTAAATATCTTGGAATGTGTTGATATTCTATGTAATCAAATTCTTGTTCCAAGAGACGGACTCTCAAAAATAATCATACTAATACTGGATTTCTAATGGCATAAACTCGATTAAGTTGTAATACAACGAGTTCTGAATCTAAATTAACAATCAAACTTCGAATTCCAAATCAGATGGATTCATATAATAATTCAATCACTGTACTGTATTCTGCATTGTTTTTTGTTGTTTGACCGAGGCTTACCCTGTGCGTAGATACTAACTCGTCAGAGGATGAATAGATAACCCAGGCTGCGGAAGAGATGTTCCGTGTACTACGACAAGCGCCATGAGCGAAACCGATGTATGTTTGGAGAGGCGTCGACATCTGCAATATCAAGAGTAAAATCAAGATAAGCAGGACTAATAATGAAAAACACTCTCTAAAGTAAAGCACGCATCTTTAATCTATGAACACACCAACGTGGAAAAAACTAATCTGATGAAATCTCCACGCTATCCGTTTAAGCATAATATCGCTTTAGATAAAGCCCATTCCTAGGTTTACCTAAAGAGACACCGTCAAAATCTTCTAGCTCATAGGCTCCTTTTGCCAGCTTCTGCTTGACAATATACGAACCATGCCACATGGGTACAAATTTTCCAGCCCCTAGCTTATCGTTTGCTTGATCGTAAAGTAAAACTAGGTCGCCTTCCGAAAAATTGTGGGGTGTAACATTTCGATCATACTGAGCTTTGATCTATTTGGCATGAGTTTCAACAGCTAATGCAGCATTGCGTCGATGCTCATCTAATTGAGCTAAGTATGATAAACGTTTTTCCTCTTCGAAAGTGGCTGGTAATAGTTGCACGGCAATTTGTAATGACGAGATTTCACATTCAATGGGCAATACTGCCTCTGAACCGTAATCTAGTTGAAAGGGAGCAAAACCTATTGATGTTTTGACTAAGGTTCGGTACACCCAAAGAGTTGAAAATAACATGTTGTGCCAATTCGACCGATGAATCCCAATGATTCGTCAGATCATGGTGACTAGAACTTTGTTGACTGCTTCAACCAGACCATTTGCATGTGGGTAATGTGGAGTGGAACTATCGTGACGCAGGCCAAGCTGATCTGTAAATTCGGTCATCATGATGTTTCGAAAATGACTCCCATGGTCAGTGATCATCGCTTGGGGGACACCAAACCTAGCAATCATATGATTGAAAATGAAAATCGCAGTAGTTTTACTGTCTGTCGAAAATGTAAGCATCGCCTCGGCCCACTTGGTAAAATAATCTACCAAAAGGATGATATACGCATGCCCCCCGGCCAAGTGAGGGTTACATGTAATAAAATCGATACCCCATTTTGCGAATGGACCAACGGAAATGATAGGGTGGAGAGGAGCAGGAGGAGCGCACATCTTACAATCAAAAATTTGGCGATTGTGGCATTTCTGGATGGCAGTAATACAATCTTTGAATAAGGATGGCCAGAAATAGCCAGCGCGCAAAATCTTTTGGACTGTGGCATACCCAGACATATGACCCCCACACGCTCCAGAGTGGCAGTCATTAAGAACCTTCTCAGCCTCATCATGAGTAAGGCAATGACGGAAGACGGAATCCACCCCACAACGATAAAGTGTATCTCCAATAATAGTGTAAGGCTGGGATTGGAATCGTATTTTCCGGCGTTGAGATCGTGAAGTATCGGGCCGAAAATATTGGGTTTGGAGATAGACAATGATATCTCCGTACCATGGATCAACGGTGCTGATAAGGAACAAGGATTCATCCGCAATGAATTCATCTGCCACATGTTCGGTATCGGCACGAGGGAAGTCACACATTAATTCTGCAAAAACCAAAGACTTCGTTGACTTGGCCTTCTCAAACTCTAAGTCAAATTCTTGTAGGATAACAATCTATTTGGAATACTTGCCCCCCAGCAATTGTTTAATCAAAATGTATTGCATAGGGTTACAGTCAGAAATGACAGTGATTTTGCGTAACAAAATGTAGTGACGAAAGCATTGAACAGCTTGGACTGCAGCTAAGGCCAGTTTCTCCACATGTGAATATTTTAACTCGGTTGGAGTTAGAGTCCGACTAAGATAATATATCACATGTTCACTTTCGAATTCATCTTGTTGAACTAAAACCATCCCAATAGTGGAATGCGAAGCAACGAGGTACAAGAAGTAATCCTGGTTGTAGTTGGGAGGATGCAATAATGGCGCATGGGTCAACGCATGTTTTAGTGCATCAAAAGATTTGTCAGCTATCTCATCCCAAAAGAATGGAGTGTTTTGTTTCAACAACCGGGTGAAACCTTTTGTAATCTCGGCGTAGTTACAAATGAAACGACGTAAAAAGTTTGCTTTCCCTTGCAAACTCTGGAGTAGGCGAAGAGTCGAAGGAGGTGGTAACTTGACAATGGCTTCGACCTTCGAAGGATCGATGCGAATATCGGCTTTCGATACAACAAATCCCAATAATTGACCCATTTCGATACAGAAAACACACTTGTGCGGATTCAGCCTAATCTGATAATGCCTACATCTCATTAAAATGGCTTGTAAGTGAGTGAGATGGTCGGCTCTTCGTAATGAATGAGCTGGTAAATCATCGAGATAGGGTTGCACAATGTGCTTGATGTCATGAAACGCATAAGACATGGCCCTTTGAAAAGTTGCCCCGGCGTTCTTCAGTCCAAAAGGTAACTTGCAATAAGCAAATGTCCCCCATGGACAGATGAATGTCGTTTTTGGTTGATCTGTAGGTAGAATGTTAATTTGATTATAACTGGAAAATCCATCCATAAAGGAGAAATTTTCACTACCGGCACAATCATCGATAATTTGATCGATATAGTGGGACAAGCACAATTAATATCCCTATAGTCCATGCATATTCTTATTGTCCCTTGTTTTTTATTAACTGGAACAATATTCGATACCCAATCCATTAAAGGGATTGGATAAATGAAACCTGCTTTAAGTAATTTCTCAACTTCGATTTTGATGGCAGCAGCTTTTCGTGGGTGTATTTGATGCAACCGTTGCCGGACGGGTTTAGCATCCGGGTAGTTTTTGATTTCATGAACAACGATTGAAGGATCAATTCTTGGCATTTCCTCATAGGACCAGGCAAACACGTCGCAAAATTCTTGAAATAGGGCTTTATATGTGTTGACTTTAGTGTCTGTACAAGAAGCACCTATGTGAATGTTTTCAACAATCCCAGGTTTGATTGAAATGTCGATAGGAACCGTGCGAGAAATATTGGCTAAATTTTGTTCAGAATCAGGATGTTTCAATGGATTCTGCGGTTCTTTGACATATTAAGCGGTAAAAATGGATGAAAAATCATTTTAAAAATGATCAATCTCGGGTAAAAATGAAGACCGATGATGAAGATCTTCCCATGGTAATGCATCAACAGACAACAGTTCCAGAATTCGTTCATCAGTGTGAACGGTTTCTGAAAAGGTTGTTGACCCTGAGGTTGATATTGAAAGTGATTTCTCATTGATCTAATTCACTAGATCAGGGTTGGTTGAATTTGAGTCGGAAAATGACTGTATTGCCTAATAAGCAACTTCAAAGGGACTCAAAGGCATAGCATTGCCAAGAGAGTCCACCTCGGAATCGAATGGAAAGACCCAAGGATCGTCAAGAACAATGGTTTCTAATGAAATCATATGAATGGTTGTGAAAGGAGACGGTACGTTGGGAGGAGGAAATGAAAAAGTTTCGAGTAAACCCGAATCTTTAACTAATCCTACTCCAACATCTTTATAAGGGATAGTGGTTTTTCCAACATGTTGAATACTCTCAGCAGAGGATGGGTCGAACGAGAAATAAGTTAACTGATCTATTGTTACAATCTTTCCGTTATGTGGGAACTTAATAAGCCGAAAGACTGATGAAACAATAGCAGGCATGGCGTAAGACCAGCTACGACCCAAAATAAGGTTGTAATCTAGAGGGGCATCAACCACCTCCACATCTAGATTAATGGTTTTTCCTTCAACCCCTATAGGCAAGTCCTGTAGAATGCCATAAGGATGAAACCCTCGGCCATCAAAGGCCTTTAGTATTGTCGGGGATTAATTAAGCGTAGGAGAACCAAGGGTTTTCCAACACTGTGTCGACATAATACACTTGGAAGCTCCCTCATCAATCACAGTCCTAAAACAAGGTCTGTTTTTGACTAACACTGGAATCTGGAAATCCATTTGATGAGGAAGACGAGGTGTACTATTTTCTAAATCGAAGACTATGAGATTTGAGTCCTGAAGATCAACAGCTCCTATAGCCGACAGTAGCATTTTACGTTGTGTTGGACATGATTGCAGCACTTCCAAAGCCGACATTGTTGAAGGTGAAACAACTAAATCTTCAACAATGTTACAGTTCTGAGCAGCTCTCGCATGTGGATTGAAAGCTGACTTTCGAAGTATACCCTTAGCGGGTGGTTTTATTACTAAGTCGGGATTGGGTTTCTCGATCTGTAGTGGATCGGAACCAGACGGAGCTGAGGTTGATGGATTGGAATTAGAATATTCAGCTTCCTTTCCACTAAAAGGACTTTTACTCCCATAATCTTGCGATCGTGTCGCAATCCTTACATGTGGCATCATCATTATGGGTTCTTCCGAGCATTAGAGGAAGAGCCTATCATTTTACTGTCTTGATTTGGAAAAGGATCCTTCAAAACAGCGGGTGTTTGCGAACCTTTGACGATTTTCACAACCTCGGCACGATGCGGACTGTTAGTGTCAGCCTTTCCAGCCTTCCTCCAGTGATCAAATATGCTCTTACAAAGTGATTTTGAAGTGTCAAGGTCAAATTTTGTCATTTCAGTCACTAGGCATTAGGTCTAGGGTTTTCTCTCGCTCTTTTCAAAGCTGCCCAAATGCCAATCTATGTCACTATTCAGCTGAGTCTATCATCATTCATAGGGTTTTCATTATCATCTCAGTGTCTAATGAGTCATTTTACACCTTGTTCATGCTTCAGTTGCACCTAGGCAAGGTCATTTCCCTCTCCTAGGGTTTCGAAAGCTAATTTCTCTTGGATGGTCAAATCATTAGCAAAAAATTATATCCAGATGTTCATACACCTTCCTCTATCTTTCATATACCTTACCAAATGCTTCCCATCACTGAGATTCCCCAAATTCCTCATTTTTGCACAAACCCTAGTTTCTAGCTACAACCTGGCAATTTTCTAGGTTGGGCCTGTGTTTTTCCCTTTTGGACCCCTTCCCCTCACTCAATCTCTGAGATTCCACTTTCCCCTGCTTCCTAACATCTCTCCCTACTTCCAAAAATTTCCCCAAGAATTTAGAAGCCCCTTATCCCCTTCATTTCACTTCATTTCGATAAAATCCCTTGTTCCACACATCGGGATAGGTTTCACTCAAATGATGTTTCAGAGCAATCAAAGATGAATTTTGCAAACTTGAGAGAGGTTTTTGTCCACAACATGCCAAGGAAGAAAAATGTCCTCCACTTTTTACACAGGTGTCATGGTTTTAGAGAAATGTCAAAATTACAATCGCTAGATCCAAGGAGGTTGGCCAAGGCACTAAAACGACGAAAAAGGCCCAATCCACTCCAAATTTTGGCCAAAGCCTCTTTGAATGAGAATGGTACTTGATTGGGGACTCCCAGCCCAAATTTCAAGAAATTTGGAGAAAATTTTGTCAATTGTGAATTTTTTGTGCCAAACACAGGTTTTCTTCACCAAGAGGTCGCGCACCGTGCGTGACCCTTTCCATTGGGAGGTCCATTTCAGGAAAAGTTTGCATTTTTGGATTTTTCATGCAAAAATATACTCGCTCAGTGAATATCAAGAAATTTCACCAAGTTTTGAGCCTCCAGAAGGTCAAAAAACAAGCAAAAAATGACTTTCTGCCACCTTTTTGACACAGAGGAAGCAGTCTTGGGAGATTGCAATTTTGGAGGGGTAAATGGACACCAAATACATAAATTCCACTTGGTTTGGAAAGTAGACATCCATACCTTTCCAACACGCCCACTCTTGCCTCATTTGGACACCTGGAAGTTCCTCAAAAGCTGCCCCAAATGTGCGTGACCTCTTGAGAATCAGTGCGCGACCTCTTGGGCAATTTTCACAGAAATTGTGCCTACAGCTCAGCAAAACGCCGTTTTGAGTAGGTTTGACTTTTTGGAGTGAATTTTGATCCTCCTTGATGTAAATGATGTAATTTTATGATATTTTGACACTTATTTATCTCTTCTAGAAGATTCATTCATGAGATAGGCAAAAATTTAATGAATGAATTGGTTTCCTAGCTTATAGAGGCAAGTTGTTTTGACTGCCTAGATTTTAGTGCTCAGTTTGGAATTGGTTGAAACAGCTCTTAGGATAGTGAGATCGACCCCTAGAGGCAAGGAAAGATGTTAGCTTGCCTATATTATGTACTTTCTTAGTCATTTTCATGGTTGGACTCTTGAGGGAGAAAGCTTCTATTGTATTACTCATTGTATCTCTGCATTTTTGGCAAAGGAAGACCAGGGTTTTTGCAGTCCTTTTTGGGATTCTTGTGGTTACATGTATTGATGGTGTGCTTCTCTTTGTACTTGTAAGTTTGTTATGTGAATCATATTCTTAATTTTTCTTCTACAAATTAGGCAAATGAAGTGTTAAGGTAGAATTCATGGTTGCTATGCTCTGCCTTTAAGTTTGCTTAATATCAATGTTTTCAGCTGTTTAGGGAGAATTCAAGGTGCTTGCTTGCTCTCCTTAACTTCTCACCAGTCATTCTCATCCATCCACATCTATCAAAGGCATCAATACAGTCTCCTACCTTGCCCCTAAGAACCCCTTGCGAATACTGTGTCCAATCCCCGCACCCAAAATTGCCTTTCCCCAATTTTCCACCAAAACCCTAAAAATCTCTAAATCAAACCTTTTTATCAGTTTACTAG
This sequence comes from Pinus taeda, assembly GCA_000404065.3. Lineage (NCBI taxonomy): Eukaryota > Viridiplantae > Streptophyta > Pinopsida > Pinales > Pinaceae > Pinus > Pinus taeda. Next base: position 14,583 of record APFE030788627.1, read on the forward strand.
CCTAAAATCAGTGTTTCCACATTGTTTATATTTCCCATTGAAGATCTTTACCGAGATAGACCGGAGAGAGCCCTCTCCTGCCCCGTAGGGCTAGCTACGAGGCTAAGTGGTTTGATGTTGCCTTGGAGTTTACCTTTTTCAGCCTGAGGTGAAATTTCAAGTGCTAACATACTGGTGACCATACTGGGGAGAACAAACTTGTCTGTTGATTGATGTGTTTGTTTCATAAGTCTTAGACGGAGCCTGAAGATTATTCCAGGTAGCCTTCGAAACGCTTTTGCTTTGCATAAGCGCAAGTAGATAAACGCTGCTTCAGTCGATCTCCGTGAGCTTGTGAATACAACACTTCGATTGCATTTTACCCTAGTGTATTGTAAACTCTGAACTTATGGATGATTAGTTAAGAGTTTTCAGAGGTTGAAATCGTTCACCTGGCGACTCCTTTCATGAAGAATCCAGCGATCAGTGCTTCATGGTGACTTCACTGCAGAGAGATCTGTAGCTTTGCGCTTCTCAAGATGGACCAAATCACAAGAAGATATGCTCCCTTGAGCCGAGATCACATCCCTGGTTTTCCAAATAAAATTCCAAAGGTAGATTGGTCAAGGAATTTGCCTACATTTAAAGATGATGGTAAGAAAGATGCTGCTCTACATCTGATTAGATTTCACATGCATATTCGCAAATTGAAGGTTGATTTTCCTGAAGATTGCTTGATGAAGATATTCTTGGCCACTCTGGAAGGTAAAGCCAATCATGGTAAGGAAAGTTTGCCGCTGCTTGTATTTACTGTTTAAGATTCATGCTATGGTTCATTGAACGTATAAGGACTCTTATCCATCATTAAATTTAGTTCAAGACTGTTGCAAGCATGCCTATAGTTTTATTGAAAGCCTTGAGAAATATTATGAAGATGATAATTATATGGATGTTGAGCTCATGGAGGCTCTGTCTGAGAATTCATTTCACCAGCATAAAGAAAACTTAGAGAATTCCCATCAAGATGATCAGGACATTTTGCAGCAGAATCAAGATCAACAGGCTGAAGATGGTCATATGGCTGAAAATGATGAAAGGGAGAATGACATTTCAGATCTGCCCACAGAAGACAGCAGCATGCAAGTAAGTGCAGTGCTGATTGTAGAGTGTGATAATGTCTAGTCAGCTATTTCAGAACTACATTCAAATTGTAATGACCAAGCATACCTTGTGGTGAATCCTAAAAAGGAGGGTTTTGTTGTTGAGACCATAGACAGAGTTTTTGATCCAAATGTTCTCATGCCATTAGAACAGAGCCTGCATGAGGAGGTAATTCAGTCAATTCATGAAGAGCAAGACAAGATCTTCGTTCAAGTAAGTGAAAAGGTTTCTCTGGATGAATCTATGGTAGCTGATAGAAATGTTAGTGTTGGGTTTCACGAGACATCTAAAATTTCTTTTCTCATGATTGATGAATGTAATGATAATCTGGCTGTCATATCATTTGAAGATGACCTACCATATTTTCAGACTACAGAAGATCAGAGCATACAGGATTACCTTTCAGATTCTTCATATGTTTCATGTGCTGAAATGCTTTTCCAAGAAGAGATCTGCCCATCCATTTGTTCAGATTTTTTTGAATCCCATGAGCATACTTTTACCGAAGCACATGATGAAGGCAGATCAGAATTTGAAACAAAGGACACCTTGATCTTTCAGCAGGAGGTGGCAGTGGCAAATCTTCATGTTTTTTCACGATCCTCTAGCAAGTTTGTTGGCAGCCAGCAGTGAAAATGTTTTATTACAGACAGTGTTTTGTTGCAGCCGGTCAACTATGTTTTTGGATGCCCAGTGATAGGTTTGTACTATTGACCAGAAGTTCTGATAGGAAGAATCAGTCAAGAAGCCATCTTCTTGATTGGTTGCATTGGCATTTTGATATAGTTTGATGTATATTTTCTTGTAAGAAACACAGGTGGTTGTCATCATGATTTCAAATCTTGATGGACTACTGCCCTTCAATAAGCTTTGTAAGTTCTTGTTTTCGTTAAGTCAGTCATGAGTCACTTGTGAGTCAGTTTTCAGTCCTGTTGGTTTCATAATTGTGTCGGCTTGAGTCAGTTTTCAGTCAATAAATGAGTCAGAGTCTTGTGTCCTTTGCCGAAATAATGACTCCATCGCCCAAGGTCTACTCTCCCAGAGGTCTGAGGTTCTTGGCACCTCCAAAGAGCTACCATCCCCATTGAAGCCAAT
>APFE030788627.1:27273-51307 GCA_000404065.3 Pinus taeda
AACTCAAATAGCTTTATTGATAGAAGTAGTAGAAGAGAGGATTACAACCCAGCTGTCTGATCCAGCACCATCCTCCCAGCATGAAAGCCCTCTTCACCTCATGAAAAGACTAGATCACCCAACAATACAATGTTTCACAAAGAAACCAATAGCACTTCCTTACAAAATACAAAATTCCAGCCTCTGGATCTCTGGGATGAGGGATCCATATATAGATATTTGTAAGTGGGTGAGTCAGCTTTTGGAATTTTGATTAGTGTCATTTCACTGATAGTTCTTGGTTCCACTTGGAGATTTCATGATCTCTTACTCATCCCTAGGCGAATTTAGGGAGGCAAGTGTCAAATGAGCAGTTTCTAGAAGATTCTCTGGGTTTCCACCTAGCAAACTGCCTCTTCCATTTGTCTGCTCTTTCTCATCGCACCCTACAGAAGGGATTTTCAATATGCATCGCACCCTTTGTGTGTAGTAGGTGAGATGCATCACACCCTTAGCATTGAGCAGTCTATATGGTCCAGTTTTGACCAGTTCTGAGTAGTTTTTTAGGGAGAACTTCTGGGAGATGATGTAATGAGCTGACCTTGTTCCTTTAGGGTATGAAACAACACTTTTAGGGGCTTAGAAGCCCTTGGTTTATGGACATATGAGATTGGGGTTGCAGTGCCCAAATATGTATATAACACTCTTGTTTATGCATCTATAGTTTTGCAAAATGCTTCTTTATCTTTTGAAAGTTATGTTGAACATTATGTTGATGACGATGATTTTAAGGAGAGTTATGAAAATATGACTCATGGATTGCAGGTGAATAATTACCATTTGTAGGGAAAATTTTTGTATCACCTTGGAAAACTTTGTATCCCCGCCAATGAGAGAATACATGTAATCAGAGAGACACATACCTCTCTTGTGTCAGGTCATTTTGGTGTAGGGAGAACTTTGTTTCATTTGCATAGGTTCTTTTATTGGATTCACATGAAAAATATTGTGAATCTATATGTAAATGGATGTGTGTTGTGTTCAGTTAGCAAGCCCACTAATATAAAATTGGGGCTCTACACACCACTCTTTGTTTTGAGTCGTCCATGGGAAAGTGTGTCAATGGAATTTGTTGGCAGTTTTCCTTTGTCTAGGAGAGGTCATGACTATTTGTATGTCGGTGTGGATAGATTGAGAAAAATGTGTGCCTTAATGCCTTGTAAAAAGAAGGTCACTGCAGAACAGACTGCACATCTATTCTTCTAATTTGTATGTGTCCGCTTTGGGTTTCCCACATCCATTGTGTCTGATTGAGTCTCTCGCTTTCTTGGATATTTTTGGACAAAATTGTGGAGAATGATGAACACCAATTTCAAGAGGAGCACGAAATTTTATCCACCGACCAATGGACAAACAAAGGTTGTCAACCGCAAAATGATACATTTACTTTGAGGCTATTGTGGCAAGCATCCAAAGTTATGGTACAAGAAACTTCCCTATGTACAACATGCATATACAACAGGGAAGTGCATTCGTCCACTCAGAGCTCACCATTCGAGACATGCTTTGGATATTTGCCAAAGGATCCCTTAGACATGGTCTTTAGAGAGATGAATATTCTAGTGGGAAAGATGACAAGGACAAAGCACAAAATTTCGTTCAACTAATTTAGATGATTCACAAAGGAGTGCAAGAGCAGTTGGAGAAAAGTCAAGCTCAATGCAAAGCTTGACATGACAAGCACCGAGTCAATCACCAATTCTAGGTTGGAGACAAAGTGTAGCTCCACATCAGTAAAGAAAAAATGGAAGAGGAAGGAAATAATTTGAGACCAATCCAATATGACCCATTCACCATATTAGAAAATATTGGAGACAATGCTTTTTGTCTCGATTTGCGAGCATACATGCAAATGTACTCAGTGGTTAACATTGAAAACTTGAATATTTATGAGTCTCCTTCGATCATGGACACTGAAGAGGTTGGAAATTTTCCTACAATGGATGACTTTGCACCCAAATAATTGGAAAAGATATTTGATGATATCACTCTAGACAGGAGGACTTGGACTTCACGATGAGGAGATGTGGAATACCTTCGTAATGGTTTCAAGGGAATGCATCCAAGTAAGGCTCGATGGATTAAGAAAGACAAAGTGAGGGAGAAATTTCCTCACTTGCCAATGGACTGATATATCTTTTGGCGGCCAAAAATCTCATTAGTGGGGAGGAATGATCTAGGTGGCTCCAGAAATAGAAGTGGCTCTGAAAAAATTCAAAAAATCAAAGTCATCGGATTGAAGTGAAACAAGAACCAGATCGTAGTGCTCATCCTCTTGATAACAATGACATGAACGAAAATCGAATATGAGTTCATATGCTCAAGATATTTGCAGTCAAAGTTATGCTCAAACTAGTCGAGTGGCAACTACTAACAAGGAAAAAATTTGGAAAAGTAACGGTGCACTGAATCCAACCACCGAAACGGGCGAATTTTTCACTTATTTAATTTTTCCAGTGACCCCAATTTTGGCTGACATATTTTTTAACCTCCTTGTTCCAAATATAAGAAGAATATATAAAAAAATAGGGTGGTGGGCCACCAACCGCACCACACTCCGAATATATAACAAAATATATATTAAAAATAGGGCAGTGGGCCATCAAACCAACCACCCTCCAACTATACATATATTTGGAACCATACGGATCAGGCCCTGACAAGTGTCAATCATAATGAGGGATTGGTAGGGTTTGAGCCTTCTTGACCGGTGGGTTGACCCATAGACTAGGCAGCCCCATTACCATCCAACAAAACGATGCTGAAAATACAATGTGGAGGAACTATAACAGGGGGTTCCATGTGTTGGACCCTAAGACCTACCCAACTGTATGCCTTACTACGACTCTTCCAACCAACATATAACCCATCATTCGTCCAAGCACAAGGATTTGTGGAACCGAGAAGTGGGAGTCGATTTGTGTGTGGAACCAGGAGCGCACCCAGGTCGAAACCGCGCCCAGGAGAGCATAGATTTTGAGAAAGAATCCTAGTTAATCCTGGGAGAATATTTTTGCAAGGAATCTAAAAGATTCCTTAGAGCTCCAAAGGTCACTTGCTCAAGACAGGGTCAATTTTATAGTCATTAGACACAATTTCACGCCAATAATCCAACAGTGATTCTCGTTTCTACAGTTGAGCTTTACATTTTCAATCCATGCAAGAAAATGGAGGTATAAGGGCTATTTATGTAAATTTGATTGTAATTCATTTCCGTTTCAATTTAATGAAAGAGGCCTCCCCACTTTGAGCAACGCCTAAATACATAACCCACACTTGGTGAACTCCGTAATCAAATCGTCTTGTGCCTTTGATCTCATGGTTTCTTTTGATTTCCTCTTCTTTTCATGTGTTTAAATTACTTGGTTGCATGCTCTTTTATATGCAATTTTGTATGCATCCTTGAAGTAAAAGATCTAGATCACTTCTTCAGTATATCATTGGCATACTTGTCCTGAGCAACAAACAGTTCCTCATCTCCTTGCCATACTTCCATACCAATGAAATAATGCATGAGCCACTGGTTCTTCATCTCGAATTCTCTTGCAAGATCCTCTTTGCAAGATTTTACCATCTTCTCATCAGCTGCTAGTTTTAATTCATCGCCATATAGTACTATAATCAACAATTTACCTTCAACTACAATATGGTAAAGGTTTGCATTTGCTTCACATTTGGTGAAGTCCAACCTAGTGAAATAGTTGTCAATCCTGGTGTACCAAGCGCATGCTTCTTGTTTCAATCCATTCAATGCTCTCTTGATTCTGCACACATGTATCTTCCATCCCATCTACACTGAAAGTGATAGAATAGATTTGATTGAAGAGTACCTTGCTACTGGAGCAGTGCTCTCCTCGTAATCAATTTCCTCCACCTAAGAGAACCTTTTGGCCACAAATATGGCCTTGTGTTTCTCCACACTCCCATCTGTTGCTTGCTTTACCTTGTAAACCCATCTGGAACTCACCATTGACTTGTCCAATGGTCTTGGGACCACTTCCCAAACACTATTTCTAATAATGGAGTCATACTCCTCAACCATGGCATCAACCCAGACTAGTTTTTGCACTACTTCCTCGAATGAGGATGGCTCAATATCTACACTCTCGCTCATCATATCCATGTAGCCAATGTACCGATCTGGTGACCTCCTTTGTCTGCATTATGATATGGGCGCTATTGAAAATTGCAAGAAATATTGAACATAGCAACAAGAAAATCTTAATTTAATTTTTTCCTTGAATTAAATTGGTGATAAAATTGTAATTCCACATCTCATGACAACTTGTATTTGTTAAAAAAGTTAATTTGACTTATTTGGCTCATTTAATTCAAGTTGATGGAATAATTTGAGTCATGTAGAGTGTCTCCTACTTTATAGGATCCCTGGTTGAGTTGATTTTGAGTTGTAATTAATTAATTCAGTCTAACTGAGTTAAATTCAGTTAAACCAATTCCAACTATTGGAGGAACTAGTGGGAGATCTAGTAGTGTGGTGCTACCTATAGTCGAGTTTGGTGCTACCTGAAGTATAGTGTGGTGCTTCCTGAAGTGCAAAGTGGTGCTTCCTGAAGTATAGTGTGGTGCTTACTGAAGTGCAATGTGGTGCTACCTGCAGTCGAGTGTGGTGCTTCCTATAGTGATCGACTATTAAAATGAAGATTCACTCATAATTAACTCATCCATGTCAGATCAGAGAAATGCCCAATTGAGATTAGAGTTTAGGAACAATTTACTATGATTTGTATAATCATCTGAATTTTACAGATGGTTCACTAGTCAGAGAAAGAGCCTAAAGGAACTGTGTAATCTAATGGAGGAAAATTCCTATTAAATAAGGGCCTAATTCCTCATTGAACAACGCAAGGAAGTAGGAGCTTGGAAGGCTAGGAAATTGGCTAAGTGTTGACCAGAGTCAGCCTAGGAAGCAGTGAGATAGATAGAGATAGTGCAGAGGTTTCTCGGACTTGAGCAAAGAATTATAATATTCTCGTATTTTCTGACTAATGCAATATATAGATAGCAGGGGTTTTTAGCTGTGGCTATCCCCAGGAATAAATTGTGTAATGTATTGATTGAATTCTTTCTCTTGTATGCTTCATGATTTCTCAATCGATTAATTTTTTTCGCTAATGAGTATAGTAGATTCAATTCTTTTGTTATAGCAAATTACATAAGAAATTTGAATCTATAAGTAATTTCTACATGGTATTGGAGCTAGATTTGTAGAAATTTCTACAGGTGCTCCCACATTCTCTCTAACATTATGCATCAATCTATCAGCCTCTCTGGTGTGCTTCCTTCCATCTCTAGAAGTCTTTGCATGAATGGGTGCTTCCACTCTCTGCTCCTCTGCATGTGGTTGTTCCACATCATCCTAAGGTTCTTACTTTGGAGCTAAAATATCCTCATCTGCATGTAATTGAAGCTCCGTCCCAAGGGAACATCTCATGGCATTCCTTTCATCAAACTTCACATCTCTATGAACCACTGTCATCCTGTGATATGGAAGGATAGTTTTGACGTGTATCAGTGTAGCCCAAAAATATGACCAACTCAGTTGTTGGTTCTAGCTTTTTCCTTGCATCGTTGGTAACATGACAGTAGACTAATGAACCAAAGATTCTGAAGTGTGCCACATCTCGTTTCTTACCTAAAAAAGCTTCTTCTGGTGTACTCATCCTGAGAATTAGATGAGGACTTATGTTCTCCACATATACAATTGTGTTGCGTGCTTCATCCCACAATTGCAATGGTAGGCCCTAATCATGTAACATTTCCTGTGCATCTACCACAATATTTTTGTTCTTCCTTTCAGCCACCCCATTCTCTTATGGGTTATGGGCTGCTATTAACTCCCATCGAATGCCTTCTAATGCATAGACTTTCTTGAATTCATTCAACACATATTCTACACCTTTAATTCTCATGAGATATTTAACTTTATTGCCATTATCTTTCTCAACAAGTGCTTTAAATTTACAAAATCTAGCGAACGTTTGATCTTTCTTCTGCATGAAGAAAATCCAACACTTACAATAAAAATCACCTGCAGATATTACATAATACCTGTTCTTGGTCATGGAGGCTATTATGCAGGATTTATGATTGCGGACAAAATTATCTCCCCTAGGTTTGGTGGCTAACCTAAAACAACAAAGAGAAAAGAAACCCAATACTTTCCTTAAAGTAAAGAGATGACGCAATGAAGCCTACCTGGAATCCGTCGCATTCTTTGATCCTTCTTTAGCTTGAATTCTTCAACTCCAACTCTGATTGCCAAAATTAGAACCTGCACAGTCATATAACACAAGCCAAGAAACTACGGGATCTATGAAATACCATCTAAATACTCTATTCAATGGATCAACATGGTATTGAAATACATGAAATAATAACATTGCATAAAGGAAAACAGATAATTCTTCGCATTAATATAAATGGAAGGAGTTACAACCATAAATATATGTTGATATTGTAGAAGAGCTCCTCCAAGTTGACTTGTCCTTTCCTTGTCACAATGTGCACCTCCAATCACCCTAAATGCATGAAATGAAACCCATCACAACAGCAGCAAAAGGGTAGAATTACTCTCCAAAAGCTAACCCCTTGCATATGGAAGGATGTAAATATATAAAGAAGCGGGGTTCCTCATTTTTTGAGGATTCTTCCTTCTAAGAAGTCTCTGGTTTTTCTTCTGGAAAGAGGTGGGGAAATTGTTTTACCCACTTGTGAGGCTCGATCATAGAGACAAGATTATTGGTCAAATGATTCAAGGGAATAGACATATCTGATTTGGCTTTTTGAGACTTTTCTAGTTTTTTGTTTATCTCTAATATTTACTTATTGGTTTAGCACAAACATTTTCCCAACCCAGCCTCTAATTCTTCATGCTTCTATTTTATTTTTTCTTTCAAATCTATAGTATGTTGTCTAACCCCTCTAGTTTCATATTGGACTTGTCATAAAGAAAATTAAAAATTATTTATATTTGAAGAGATGGTATTTAGAGTGGCTTGGAGATCTTCAACATTCCCTTTACGAGCATAATCATTTGAGATGAAACTATGTACAACCATACCCTTGAGTGTTGTATTGGTCCAGTTAATTTGTTCAATGATGGTTTGCAATTGATGATCTGTATTACTCATGGTAGATTCATCTTGAAGCACTAGGGTGACAAATTTGGCTTGTTTTATTTCTTCTTCCAAAATGATTCCCTCGAATGGTGGAAAGATTGAGGGAGATTCAACTTTTGTTCCATATAGACCTATCCATTTGTGTTCAAATGGAGTTTTCCCACCCATCACTTGAACACACTAGGAATTTCTTATAGTTCTATCCACTCATAAAATGATATCCTACAATCATTTACTTCCATATACTCTTTCCATTTTTGTGAAAAAACTTGATTTTATGTTACTGAAGTACTATCATTGAATTCAAAGGCCTTGGGATGTGTAAAGAGATCCCAATTTATCATTTTCTTCATCCAATGTGAATCTACTAGATGTCTTTTTCAACCTTTCATTAGTGAGAAAAAATTATGCATTTCTAGTTTGGAAGGTCTTTTACAGTCATCTAGTATTTTGTTATAGAATCTTGAAGTAGGTATCAATTGGTCAACTTGTTCAACATATTCTAATCCATATCGGGGTGTGTTAGGTGGCCTCATTTTTCTAAACATATCTATTAACCTGGGATCTTGGTTTTCCAAGGATGGCAGAGAATGGGTCATGAGTACATGGTCATGGGGGGAAATAAATGTCTACACACTTGGGATGCAGACATGGTTCAATAGAGATAGTAATTTAAGCTTCTCTTGTGCGTGGTATATGATTTCAGTATTCTTGCAGGAATCTGAGAGAGTCTAAATTTAAAAGACCTTTGCAGGAAGGACACTCAACCGTCAGGGAAGTAAATTGCAATACTTGGGCTAATTCCAAAAGGGAAGTATGTACACAAGAAAGAGACAATTTAGGAATAGTTTTTACAGTTGTTAGTTGAGATGAGGAAACATCATTTTTGGAAGTAGATAGAAAGGATAAGGTGGTTGAACATGGGCTCTTTGAGATCTATGCAGTAGTGATATTTTGAATTTTTGGTAATTTAGGAGCTTCAATCACCGAATGTTTAGGAAAATTAAGATCTTCCCATCTAATAGTATGATGTTCAATCTTTTTATTTGAAGGGTCAGTGATGAAAACTATGCTTGAATGAGAGTCTCTACTTAGGGTATGAAGGACTGTAGGGTATAGAGTATTTGTGGGTCTAAAGCAACCTCTTATTGTGTAGAGATGTTTGTCATCCGCCTTTTCAATTCAAATATTGTGGTTTTGATTTTTCAATTGTAGAATATCTATTAGATTTTCATCAAAAGTATATACATAAAAGTTTGGGTAGCAGTCAAACCAAATTGGTCCACTAGAAAGAGAGTCTACAATCCCACTGATGAGTGAATGTGAATATTTGTTGTGAGTCAGATCTCTTATAGTGGCGAGAACAAAAGTGTTTAATACTTTATGTGTGAGCGCTAACACACCTTCCCTTATACAACCCAAATGTAGATAATTTGTCCCATCTATTTTGGATTTCGCCTGAAGTTCCTTAGGTTTTAATAGTGGTATAGCTTGAACTGTATCACAATTATGTTGGACTTTGAAAACACGTTCTTTGACAAAAACTTAGGTTATGGATTTTAAATTAAACACAGATAAATCACTATAGAGTTCACTAGGAGATATAGATGGAAATTTCTAGGCAGCAGATGGTTGGATCTCAAGAGTCTGAATTTCAGAATGATTTAGTGTTTTAGAAATACAAACATTAAAGAGACCCTGTAAGCCATTATGTTCTTCATTTTCAATTTCATGATACCTACACTTTCTAGGTGCACCCATTTTAAGAGAGAGAGAGAGAGTATTTATATGTTACCCAGGAACCATATGTTACTGACTCTTATACCAATTTGATGTAGGGGCTTCCTCTAGTGGAGAATGAAGCTTGAAATAAGGAACAAACTTTCTCTTACACGAACCTTCAGACAGACTCAATGCTCAAATGATCTTCAGATGGTTCCTTACATTTACAAGCTTTAAAGGCACTCCAAAATCCTAAGTGAACCTCCAATGAACTTCAAAGAAATAATTCATTCAAACAAAATACGATAATATTTGATAACACAGAGTTCTATTAACACTCTCTTCTCTTTTGAAAGAAATATCAAATCTTTCATAAGACAAAACATAGCAGAAAACCCTAGAACACTCACTCTGAGTGACCCAGGAAATGAAATTAATTTGTTAAAAGGGGAAATTGTTGAACTTAAAAAGAAGGTTATAGAAATTGAGAAAGGAAAGAAGACTACATAGGTTTTAGTTGTTGAATATTTTTAGACAGAACCTCATTGCTCAACAAGAAACTTTGGAATATTTTTCTTTCATTATGTATTTGTGGTTGTACTTAGTGGAAGGTTGTCCTATCTTAAGACGAAAGTGAACTTATTCTTCTTTGCATGATTAATATAGAAGGGTGTCTTTACAAATTTTATCTTATTATTTATTTTTTCTAGTTAATATACAATTATATTCTCTATGTACCTTGGTTTAAATCCCACTTTATGACATATTTGTTCTTATTCATCTGTTTACGATTTATTTAATAATAATAACAATATAATTTTAACTTCACTACCAAACTATATACCAAATTGGCATATGGGACCCCTTTATTTGTGGATGATTGCTAAAGCATAGTGAGGTATACATCACGAGGGCTTCACTGACAAAGATATACCATACAACGTGTGTTCATATTGGGCATAAAAAATGAGGAAGAAATGAAATAATATATTGAGCATATAATAGGGGGTAAAGGGTTTCTATATGTTGTATAGGAATATGTGTATTATAAGGTATTTTTTATACAATACATTGGCCATGTGGAGGAAAAACATGGGTGGGATGGAAAAATATAGGTTTAGGAGTATTATGGGAGTATTGGGAGTGGGAGGGAGAAAGAAAAAATATGGTAATATTAGGTCCAGAGTAGCCTAATATTCAATCCTATGGCCCTAGTATTGATAAGTGATTCATGGTAATGTTTAACATTACCATGAAATGACTCAGGATGTTTAAGAGTGGTTCCAACCTCATTGGATTTCATATGGAGAAAGTAGAATTTTAGTTCTCACTCAAAATCCAATAGACTTATCAGTTTTTCAGGATTTCGCAATTAGGGGGATTGTAATTTTTCCATTGGATTTTATCATGTACTAGGGTATGGAATTCGTATTTAATCAAGAGCACCAAGCCCTCTATGTACCTTTTTGTTAGTGGCATTGGTTGTTGAACTCCTCTATAATGAACCTATTAAAATTTTACCCATCACTCAAACAAAATATATACTTCACATGCTACTTTTTTTTTTATCTTATGTTAATGCTTAGAGGGTGCTATTAATGATGAAGAAGATCCCAAGATAGACAATGATTTTGATGATATGTAGGTATTTGTTGTAGCATGACTTTTTTGGATGCTAAAGGCGATCAAGAGCCTATTTTTTGATGTATTTTCGGTTCACAAATGGATTGCATGTTAGAAAAAATGGAAAGAAAAGAAATAATTGAATTAATCAACAGCTCACAGATGAGAAAGCTACACCTGGAGGCTACACAAACTAGAGCATACACTCTCTTATTCAATTAATCAAAGATGAGACAATAAATACATCTCAAAAGAATAGGGAGGTGAGAACAAACTCCTGCAACCTAGGAACTAATCATAACTTAAGGAGTTATGTTACAACCATGTAACCATTTCTCCATTAGTACAGTATAATATTAATTATTTTCAACTCTCCCCCTTAATGGAGAAAGGATTATCCTAAAGTCCTAACGTCCCCCTAAACAATTCAAACTTCACTTTCCCAAGAGTAAAAATATCATCCACATTATCACATGTTTTACAATATTCAACAAAAATTTCTTTTGACTGTAATTTTTCTCTTACAAAGTGAAACTAAGTATCTATGTGTTTTGTATTCTTATGAAACACAGGGTTGTTCGCCAGCTTAATGGAACTCTAGTAGTCACATTTGATGATGGTCGCTTATTTATGCTCTTCTCCTGCATCATGGGGAAGCCTCCTCAACCAGATATCTTCACATGTCATTGTGCATACTACCTGGTACTCGACTTCAACTAAAGATAAATACATCGTGCTCTGCTTTTTATTTCTCCATGCTATGACCCCAAATCCAACACTGAATGCATAACCCATGATAGATCGTTGATCTTCTAGATTACCTTCCCAATTAGAGTCTGAAAAACATGCTAAAGTAAAATCATATGTATTAGTGTATAAAATACCATAATCACAAGTACCATGAAGATAACTCAGTGAACTTTTTGCTGCTACCCAATTACTTTCAAGAGTTTTAGACATAAACTGACTCAACACACTAACAATGTATGTTAATTCTGGTATGGTTGTAGTCAGATATATCAGACTACCAACTAGTTGTCTGTACAAAGTAGTTTCCACCTCCTTAGAGCCATCGTCTCTGCACAATTTCAGTTTTTGTCTTACATTGTTCCATTCTGAACTTTTTGAGCAATCCTCTAACATACTTCCCTTGAGTAAGGAAATTCTGCCTAGAGTCTCTCCACACTTCCAGACCTAGACAATAATGTAAACTTCCAAGGTCACTCATCTCAAAAACCTGTGACATCTAAAATTTGATTTCTTTGCTTAATGCATCTGCATTACCTGTTATAATCATGTCATCCACATACAAGGACATAAAAATTATCTACCCATGTTCATTATACATGGTATATCGGTTTGGGTCATTCTTACTCTTATGAAAACTATGTTGTAAGGAAAATGACTCAACTTAAAAAGCCTTTTTCAATCAACTTAAACCATAAAGAGCCTTTTTCAATCTACAAACTAAATTCTCCTACCCTTGTTTAACAAACACTTCAGGCTACATTAAATAAACCTCTTCTTTTAAATCACCATTTAGAAATGTAGACTTAACATATAACTGGTGTAGCTTCCACTGATGTTTTGTAGCTACAACAATTAACATTCTAATAGTATTCAGTTTGGCTACAAGAGAAAAGGTTTCTTCTTAGTCAATTCCCTCTTTCTGTGAATAACCCTTTGCTACCAGTCTAGCTTTAAACTTTTCTATACTCCCATCTGCATTAAATTTAGGTTTATAAAGCCACTTACAACCTATGGGTATTTTTCCTTCATGCAATTCAACTAGTTCCCAAGTATTATGTCTAATAATAGATTCAAATTCTTCATTCATTGCGGCCCTCCACTCATGAGATTAACTAGCTTCCTTATAATTTGTGGGCTCTATAACATTTGAAATGTTTGACATTAAAGCATAGTCTTTCAATCTGGCTGGTAGTTGAGTCTACCTACCTAATATTCTTGGTAAGGAACTCACCTCAAATCTTTCTAATTCAGACCTTAGCGGGCTTGACTTACTGATTACATCACCTGCTTCTTCCTCTTTCTACTAATGTTTCTGCTACTGTTGCTGATTGTCTTCATTGATTTATTCCATCAACAATGGAATGTGCCACTCTTCAAGGTTGTTCTCTTTATTTCCTTCCTCAGTCTACACATCTCGACTCGCAAAAACTTTGAGTCAACTTATAAGCTTTAAACTCATTGTAGTATCCTACAAAGATGCATTTTGTGACCTTAGGTTCTAACTTCTTCCTATCATCCTTGGGAATATATGCAAAGTCTTTTGAGCCAAAAACACTTAAATGATTCAATGCAGGCTTATATCCATAAAATGCTTCAAAAGGAGTTTTAAAATTGAGACATTTAGTTGGACTCCTATTTTTCAAGTATACTACAGTGTAAATGGCTTCACTGCAAAAACCATTGGATAGACCCTTACCTTGAAGCATACTTCGTACGCACTCCACAAGGGTTTTGTTCTTGCATTCTGCAACTCCATTCTACAATGGAGTGTGAGGTACTATGAACTATTGAATAATACCATGATTCCTGCAAAATTTCATGAACTCTCTCAAATTGTATTCTCCCCCTTGATCAGAGCGGAGAATCTTAATGAATTTCCCTATTTTCTTCTCCACCATATTCTTGAATTCTTTAAACATTGAAATGTTTGACTCTTCTTTCTAATAAAATATACCTAGGATAATCTAGTGCAATCATCAATAAAGAGTAAAAAATAATATGCACCACCTAGAGACCTAGGCTGCATAACTCTGCATATATTTGTATGCACAAGCTCCAGAATATCTCTTTTCTTCCTATCAACATTCAAAGGAAACTCTTCGCTATGCATTTTTCCTAATGCACATCCATCACAACTAAATGAATATTTTCAAAAGCAGGTAGTCCATCATCCATACGTTTTCTTTGTAGCAGCATGAGATGTTGTAGGTTAAGATGACCGAATCTTTGATGCCAAAGATTCTCGACTGTCAGTCCTGTTGAAGCCAGAGCTTGGTGTGGCATGCTCTTGATGTTCAACCTATATAGGCCTCCCACACACACTCCTGATGCAACTGGTTCCTTATTATTGCCCTTTATGACACACTATGATCTAAATAATTCGACTTGCAGGTCTTGATCTACCATCATTGAAACAGAGATCAAGTTCTTCTTGATCCCAAGTACATACATCACTTTTTTAGTATATCTGATATTACCATCAGGCAACATCACTGGAATATCACCGTACCCCTTGATCTAATAACCTTTGTCATCACCTAGATATATGTTAGCTCCACAAGTAGTTCTTCAAAATTTTCAAACCAATGCCTATTACCTGTCATATGTGATGACACACCTAAATATACGAACCATATTTCTGCTTCATCCTCCTCAAGATCTGAAAGAGCATAATCAACTACGATTAATCGAAGATCATGACTGTGACCTTCATTGGAAAAGTGCCCTATGTGCTTTCTCTGTTTATTTCTAGCCTCATCTTCCTGTTTCTTAAAGCAAAACTTAACTAAATCATTGGTTTTCCCATATTAAAATCATTTAATGTCAAATGTGTTACCATTGCTACTTGGAGACATAGTCTAAATGGTCTCTTCTGAAAACCACTATGGCCTTTCTGTCTCTATGGTTGTTTCCCTTTGTATGGCTTCTTATTCACCATCAAAGCAAGATCGGCACTCTGTGGTCTCAAATTTTTCTGTCGCTTCTTCCTATATCAGGATTCCTCTTATTTCTTCAAATGCAGGGGCTTTCTCCCTTGCAAACAAGCCTGTGATGAACATATAGTATTCATCTATTATCTCGTTGAATGTAATTGTGACAAGATCGGAATTAGATACCTTCTCCCCGATGTCACCCAATATGTCCTTCAGGTCCTTTACCCGTGCAATGAATCCAATGACAGATTCATTCTCCTCCATCCTCATGGAAAACAACTTGCCTTTGAGCGACAAGATGCGATTGGTGTTCTATGTCTGGTAAAGGTTCTTGAGTGTAGTCCATATCTCACGGGACTATTTATAGTCTCTCATATGTGGGATAATACTTTCCTTAATAAACATCTTCAATAATACTTTCGCCTTATTCTCCCTTTTATCTAAATCTTGTATTAGTGTTGTTGTACCACTTGCCAAAATGGTCGGCGCCTGCGCATCACCACTCATGATCAACCATGCGCTCGATCCCTTAAGCAATGTTTGTAGCTTGAATTTCCAGTTGGTATAATTGGTCTCATAGAGTTTGTTAGTCTCATTGAGATAAGCTTCTGTAAAATTGTTCATTTTCAACTGATCGGATTCCAAATCCTGCAATCTTCAGTCAATTCTAACCAAGTGAATAATTACAAGCTACAGTAAAAACAAATAATCTCAAAACATACTAGAACCTTTGAATCGATCACGGATCTTTCTGATCTACCACCAATCCACCCAATCTGCCTCTAATCTAGTCAATCTTCCATCAATCTACCACGATCTCTCTGTCTGTAACTCAGATCCACCACCAAACTGACAAAATCTGAAGCTCAAAACCATAAAAAAACACTCCATCACCCTTTATGCTTGAAAAATCACGATTTTGTAGGGCGATGAATAAAATCTCTCTAACTAAATATCATATCATCATGGGTTTGACCTTCATATCTGCGATGATCATCACTTCTATCAGGCTAAAAAAAGCGATGACTACTTTGTGCTCAGCTGGAGGTATGCTGAGATCCGTGAGAAAGATAAATTTCTCCTATGAGTAAGGTATGTCACTCCGGACCACCTAGACTCTGAAAATGTAAGCACTGAGGCTCCTTTGTTGCCACTGGGGCATTGTAGCCACGAAGGCTCTGTAGCCACTAGGGCTCTAATATAGCCAATAAGGCTCTGCAGGTAAATCAGGCTCACCAAATCTGAGCTCTGATACCATGTTAGAAAAACTAGAACGAAAATAAAGAATTGAATTAACCAACAGCTCACAGGTGAGCAAGCTACACCTAGAGGCTGCACAAACTGGAGTGTACACTCTCTTATTCAATTAATCAAAGATGAGACAATAAATACATCTCAAAAGAATAGGGAGGTGGGAACAAACTCCTACAACCTAGGAACTAATCCTAACTTAAGGAGTTACGTTACAACCATGTAACCATTTCTCCATTAATACAATATAATATTAATTATTTTCAACTTTTCACTCGATGCTCTTTTGGTTATGTGCAAACTTGCATGCTATATAAATGAGAACTTGTAATTTGTGGACCTGTGGTTGATAAAGATTATAACTATTAGATGAATGATGTTATATGGTTTAATCCATTCTTCTATTTTTATTTTATCACTAATTCATCATTCTAAATGTTTTTTTGACATATATGCATAAAAAATATAAAATATATATTAGATAAAATTTGATCCCAAAATCGTTGTCGACCCGAGAGATTTTGAAAATGTCGCTCTCCACTCCCACTCCCCAGTATCCTTGCTCTAGAAGATATATGCATCACATTAATAATACATATATGATCTATGTATAATGCATGTGTTAAGATTTTTTACCTATTTATCAACTAGTGATCCTCCCAATCATGGAGCAGTAGAGAAGACAACATATATTGCACCTTCAATACCTTTTCCTTATATCAAGGATGAACAGGTTGAACGAAAGTGTAGGAGACAGTGACACAAACTATTTCTTGGTAGAGAGCACATGCATGGCACAGGAGATAATGAAATAGGCTATTATTTGGAAGAGGGTGCATGCATGCCAAGGGAATGCATGTGCCACCTTCATTTAATTCTAGTTTAGATATTGTTTCAAATTTAGCAATTTCAATTTTGGCTAGAGTTTTTCTATTATCAGAGCTTTTCTTTTGTTTTTTTAGCATGTTTTATCAATTCTTACTAGAAAGGTGTAGATCCCTAGTCAATTAGAATACTTATGCATGAGAAATTCTCATCTTAGGTAGAGGACACAAATCTCAAGGAAGGGATGCATGCGTACATGCTCTAATTCATATTTTGACGGAGACAAACTTACTTGGCACTCTTATAATGTAACTATGGTGCACTAGGTGATTGGGTTAGGGAAACAATTTGAAAAAATACAACTAGATGGGATTTTGCATGTGTCCATATTCATTGTACTTTCTCTCATCTTCCTATTCTATAAGTGAGATGAAAGGTGTTTCATTGTGTTGGTTATTGAGGTTTTGTCTTGGAATGTTGTCGTGTTTCTTTTTCAGTATTCAATAGAAGATAGATGAAATTGAGAGTTCGGATCTATGTATTTTTCCATTCAAATATTCCACAATATGTATTTGTAAATCCACAAACGTATATCTACCTTTTTTATTGAAACTTTCAAGTTTTCAGTGACCTAGTATTTAGGTTTTTCTTTCTAAGTGTGGAATCTACTTACCATTGTCAATGAAAATAAAGGGATATAAATATAACATAGTAAAAAAAATGTTAATGAAAAAAATGATATTTACAATATTTAGTGAAAGTAGGGGTTTTTTAAATCGGGAAGGTGTATTGGGTTCGTATTGGTAGGGGGTTAAATAAAGTGATTTTTAAAGGTATTTTCCAATATCTAGTCAAATTAAAGATATTGTTTAGTATACCATGAATGTACATGCTATGTCAAAGGTTCATTAGTGAAACCCGTATGATATACATACTCCATCCCTCTAAATTTAAACTTATAACCTCTTAAAAAAATGTGATTTTCACAATTAAATCTATCGTAAAATATTAATTACCATATAAATAAATCATATTAACCACTATTTAAATAAATCATAAATGGTTAACATTGCACCATATTATTAAACAAACAACATTTATATAAACTTTAATTTCACATTTCTTTGGAACTAAAACATACATAATAATTCACTGACATAATTTCACTCTTGGACGTTTGATATGTAACTAAAATAAAACTTGAATAAATTAAAAAAACAATCCACCCACACTCCCAAGTTCCCATGAATACTCATATGACCTTTCATGCTTCCTTGAATAGTGAACGGTCCCAAGCAGGGTTGGAATTTGGATTCTTTATTACCTGTCAAATAAATTTTTTTTGACGTTTTGGGTTTTTATGTTGGCCGTCAAGGAACGTTATGTCGAAAATTTTGCTCTTCAATTAAAATGTTTTGATAATAAATCTACCGTTCATCAATAAAGGTTTAATTAAAAAAATACTTTTCAATCACACCACTGTGTTAATTTTTTATCACATATTTATAATAAGAAAAAACAACGTGACCATGACTAAATGATTTGTTGAATCATAAAGGTTGTTTTACCCATGGATGGGATCCATAACTCCCAAACCATCGAGATTCATTGCTTCTCCCAAACACATATACAAAAATTATGAGTAAATCTAGAAATCTATTTTACTCACACCCAACTCATTGTTATTGCAATCAATCTACTCCTATTTTAATTTCTCAATTTGGATTTCTATTAGATAATTTAAATGTTACAATTTCAGTAAAAACAAATAGATTTCTTTCACCAAATAAACAAAAAACTTCAAAAAAAAATTCCATCTTAAAAACTTTGGAGTTGACCAAAAAACTATCCTCCACAATGCCCATCCTCTCCACCATCATAATATCACGAAATCTAAGATAAAGTTCAATTTTATAAACCAATAAATAATTTATTAATATAAACAACAATAAATTTTATTTATTTAATAAAACACAAATATTATATAGAATTCCAAATATTACGGTACTTAATTATTAATCACTCAATATAATATTTACTGCTATTCAATATATCTAAACTTTAATACATACACCTATAACTTTAAATAACATGAAATTAATTTATTTCAATAAAAACAAATATTAGAGAATTCCAAATATTACCGCACTTCTTTATAAGTTGTTGTTTGAGAGGGTAGTAATGACGTTTTTGCAAAAAAGTGAACAGTAAAAAATACGTTTTAGAACTTTGAAAGCCCATCACAAAAAACGGCTTTTTAAAATTTTTAAACGTGAAATACGGTCAAAATGCCTTGTGACGGGCATTTTGCCCATCAAATTCCAACCCTGGTCCCAAGTTCCGAGCAATAACGTTTCATGATTACTTGAATAGTCAAGCGAGTCGAGAAGATGAATGGAATGCTCCCCAAAGACTATTGAGCATATAATAACATATAATAAAAAAAACTATGTTTTTAAATAAATATTATACACTAAGTTAATAAACTAGTGAATTTATTGATATATTATGATATTTTTATTCATTAAATTGATGATTTATGGTTGAAAAAATAATAAACCACTTATTAATTTGTAATGGCATATTAGTTATTATTTATCTACTTCGTGTGTCAAAATGTAGGGTCATCTTTGTTAATTGAGTCAAATGACTTGACTCAGACTCTAGTCTCTAAGTCTCAAGGTGTTGAAGGCTAACATTCCATATATATTGATGTAGCCTCAGCAGTGTTTGTTATATATCTGGTTTTGTTCCATTGCCTCTTAGCTTATTGTTAATTATTTTCTCAGTTTCGCATCAAATCCAATATAGTTGTTATTGTTTTTAATACAACGAGGAGCTTTGTTGTACAAAGTTTAATTTTCATTTTAAATTGTTTATGATATATATTTGTTTTTTAACAAATACAGGTAGCATTGACATTTATTTTGCAATAAAATTTTGTTAAAAACTAAAGAATCAATTTTATTGATAAATTGGGCAGCTCACAGGTAAGGAGCTCCACCTGGAGACTGTCTCTCGAAAAACACTCTACTCATTTTGTCTTATAATAAAAAAAATATATAGTTTTCACACATGTAGGAAAGTTAGAACAACTGCCTAAGAAATAGGAACTAATTCCTAATCTAAGGCTCTAGCGAACCGAATCTCTTCAGATTTACATATTCTCCATTATCTTCAATACTCCCCCTTAATGGAGAAAGGGGTTCACACGTATTCCTAACATTTCCTTAAATAGTTCAAACTTGATTCTATCGAGAGGCTTAGTGAAAATATCAGCAATATTGTCACATGTATTGCAATATTCAATATGGATTTCCTTTGACTTAATTTTCTCCCTGACAAAATGAAATTGTGTATCAATGTGCTTTGTGTTTTTATCAAATACTGGATTATTTTCCAGTTTGATAGAGCTCTGGTTGTCACATTTGATAATTGTGGCAACCTTTTGTTCTTCTCTAGCATCATGGAGAAGTCTCCTAAACCAAACTGCTTCACAATTTGTTGCACACATCGCTTGATACTCAGCATCTGTTGGAGACAAGGATGTTGTGTTCTTATTTTTGCTGCTCCATGCAATGACCCTAGACCCAATGCTAAATGCATAGCCTGCTATGGATCATTTGTCATCTACATTTCCAACCCAATCAGACTCTGAAAAACCTTTCAATTTAACATCACACGAATCATTATAAATAATACCAAAGTCTAAGGTTCCTTGCAGATACCTTAAGATGCCTTTCGTTGCAACCCAAAGACTCTCAAGAGGCTTTGACATGAATTGGCTCAATACACTGATTGCATAAGCCAAATATGGCCTAGTTGAAGTCAAGTAGATTAGACTCCCAACCACCCATTTATACAATGGTCCATTTGCCTCCTTAGAACCATCATCATTTTGAAGTTTGGTATTTTGTTGTAAAGGCACTTCTGTAGCTTTGCACTGATCCATTATGAACTTTTTCAGTAAGCTCCTGACATACTTACCCTGTGACAGAAAAGTCTGGGCAAAATCCCTCCAGACTTCCAGATCCAAACAGTAGTGTAGGTCTCCAAGATCTTTCATCTTGAAAACCTATGACATCTGCTCTTTGATTTTTTTAATGAGTTCATATGCATTTCCTATAAGGATAAGATCATCTACATATAAAGAAATCAAAACAATTCGCCCCTCTTTGTCAAACACAGTGTACAGATGGTCATTCTTGCTTCTTTTATAACTATGTTGTAGGAAAAACGAATCAATCTTGTCATACCATGATGTGGGTACCTGTTTTAGTCCATGCAATGCTTTCTTCAATCTATAGACTAAATGTTCTCCCCCCATTTAACAAACCCCTCAGGTTGCACTAAGTACACTTCTTTTAATACAGACATGGCTGATGATGCCAACGCTTGATGTGACGCACTTCTGACATCCAGTTTATGCAATCCTCCTACACGTAAACTTGTTGCAATGGACTTCATCCGATCCAGCATGTCTTTAATTACACCATAAGATTTAAATAACTCTACCTTAAGATCTTGATCTGTTATTCTAGATACATAAATTAGGTTCTTTTTTATCCCTAGTATATACATAACATCATGAATATGCCTAATGTTTCCAACAAGTAGTATGAAAGGGACATCACCATATCCCTTTATTTCATACCCTCTATCATCTCTAAGGTAGACCTTCGTACCAATGCTAGATTCCCTGAAATTTTTAAACCATTGCCTCTTACCTGTAATATGAGAGGAGGCTCCTGAGTCCATGAACCAGATTTCTACTTCATCCTCCTTAATTGACAGTGCAGAATCATATACAAACAATCTGATATTCGAATTATGATCTGCATCATCCAGATGGCCTGCATTCTTCTTATGTCTCTCTTGACCTTCATTAAACTTCTTCTTCCGACAATGTTTAGCCATATGACCAACTTTACCGCAATAAAAACATTTTGGTCCTGAATCACTTATGTTTGAAGACATACCTTAGAGGTGGATTTCTTTATGGGGTTCCTTCGCTTTTGTGTGTTGCATTTGTCTTTCCTCAGAATGGCTTCTTCTTTTTCATTAGGGCAAGATCTGAGCTCTAGGGTTTCAAGGTCATCCGCATTTCCTCCTCATGCATTAGGATCCCTATCAATTCTTCAAACTTGGGGGCTTTTTCTCTCGCATTCAACCCAGTGATGGACATCTGATAGTCATCAGTCATACCATTCATGGTAATTGTGACCAAATCAGTGTCTGATATTGTTTCTCTAAAGTCACCTAGCTTATTCTTAAGCTCCTTGATGCGAGAGATGAACATTGCTACTGATTCATTCTCCTCCATTTTAATAGAGAGAATATTTCTCTTTAGAAACAATAGGTGATTTTTGTTCTTGATCTCGTACAAGTCTTTGAGAGTTGTTCATATTTCTGTTGCAGCTTTACATTCTCGAATATGAGGAATAAAGAAATCATTCACAGACAATTTGAGCAGTACCTTTGCCTTATTCTCCCTCTTTTCCCAGTCCTAGATTGTTGTTGTTGTTCCACCAGTAGCTAGGGTCGGCTTCAACTCATCATCAGTTGCAATCGCCCATGTGTTTTTCCCCTCCAGCAGGGTCTACAACTTAAGTTTTCAATTGGAATAATTGGAATCGTCGATCTTATTACTCTCGTTCAAATAAGCCTCTGCCATCTTATTGTTCATCTTGACAGATCTCCATAAAAAAAAATATTGACCTCCAGTAATTTAAATAGACATAAAATATTGACCTCCAGTGATTTAAAAGACATATCTATCTCTAGATCTAAAAAGCAATCTAAAAAAGCGGGTGCTCTCTCTTAATAAAAACAACTTCTCCAACTAGATGCCAAGAAAAAAACAAAATTCTTCTTTGTTTTCTTTCTAAATTGGAAACCCTTATTTCCTTTTAAAAAAAATGTCTCCCTTATTTCATATTCACCCACAAATGTTTTAAAAAGAAAAACTATTGAAACCTTGAAACCCCAATATTTTTTAAAAAAGAAAACAATAGTGACGGCCTTACACCGTTTTTGGCCTCCCAACACCACCGTCACTAGTCAAGGAGGATATCAACGATGCTATCAAACCACCCTCAGCTTCCACTTGGAGCAGCACGCAAAAAACCCTGGCTTCACTAAAATGGCCAACTTGGCCTCCACCTCGAGCAACACGCAACAATGCACTTTCTCACTGAAGGAATGACACTACTGCGTCAACGATTCTTCCTCTTCCACTATGGTGCAAACAATGTCGGTTTCCCAGCAGTCCACTATTGCTCGGACTCCCAGCGGTCCCCCTTCGTTCGATTTTGTTTTCACAGCGATTGTCGTTCAACGAATCTTTTGGCTGCTAAGTGTGTTGAGAATAGCTCGCCTTCATGCTTCACGCTTCCTCTGTAGTGGGTAGCATTCGCTTTCCTCTGTTTCAAGCAGATTGGGGGTTGGAGGAGGAAGCCTTGGGCCTATTGCTTCAACGTTGCTCTCACCTCCACTACAGGCTCCTTCCAATGAAATCAACCAAAAATCATAGAACCACCCACTCGCACGGCTCTATCACCCTCTCTGCAACAGATCTCAACACCATCACGCCTTCATGCAGTTGAGATGAAACTGTTAGAGGCAAAAGGTGTGCAGCAAACCAATAAACAATATACACAGCAAATAACCATACACAGGACACAACAAATTAACGTGGTTCACTCAACCAATCTGGGCTACGTCCTCCAAACATAGGCATCGGCAATTATTTATTATCAAAAAAGAGATTACAAAATAATATTTTCCTCACAAACTCTCACTACTAAAAATCTGTATGGACATTTGATTTATAGCAAAGAGAATCTAACTGCCTCATAAATCCTCTTACATCAAATATAGGATGCATTAAATCTCTCCCAACAACCTGGAGCTAATCTAGCAACAAATTCCTATTGTTGTCACACATTAGAGATTTTTGCCTACTTTGTATGAAACAGAAAATCTCAACAATCTCCACCTTGACAACAATTAGCCTGATGCCCTGTTTCTTTATTATTTTATCTTTTCTGCAAGCCAAGAGAAGTCAAACACCAGCGTAGCTTCTCTAACAAAACTGGTTTCATGAACATGTCTGCACAATTCTCCTTTGTATGCACCTTTTCAAGAGAGACTCCCCTTTCAGTGATAACTTGTCTTACAAAATGGTACTTGATCAGTATATGCTTTGATTTACTATGATAGGCCGGATTTTTAGCCAAATGTATTGCACTTTGACTGTCACAAAATAACTTGATGTTGTCCTGCAAGCTACCAAATTCACCAAACAAACCTTTCAACCAAATCGCTTCTTTGCAAGCATGAGAAGCAGTAATGTATTTTGCCTCAGTAGTGGATAAAGCAACAATGTTCTATAGCTTTGACATCCAACTGATAGCTTCACCTGCAAGAGTAAAGACGTACCCTGATGTTGACCTTCTCTTATCCAAATCACCTACAAAATCGGAATCAACATATCCACAAACAAATTCACTACTCTTATTGTAAGTGATATAATAACTACTTGTGCCTCTCAAATACCAAAGCACGCATTTCACTGCTGACCAGTGTTCTTTACCCGGATTTGCCATATACCTACTGACAACCCCAACTACATGTGAAATATCTATTCGAGTACAAACCATCGCATACATTAAACACCCTACTACATTGGCATATGGAATTCGAGACATATAATCCTTTTCTTCATCTGTATTAGGACATAAACTCGAAGAA